>JAVXUL010094625.1:0-18604 GCA_035590515.1 Trichilia minutiflora | reverse complement strand
TGAAATGAATAGTATTACTCTACATTTTTGAAATTATTTTTAGAATGACTAACATTATTCTGTATATATATATATATATATATATATAAATGAATGAATAAAATTTCTCCAACATAATACAATTTAATAGTAAATAGGAACACTGAATTGGTTGCACATTTTGACTTTAGACAGTTTTTTAAATCATAATTATTGTAGGGATATAAAAACTCTAACTAAATATTAAATATTTTATTAAAAATTATTTTATTAAATAATTATCTAATTAATTTTATTAAATATTTTTTAATTTTAATTTTAAAATATAGTCAAACATTACAATCTCAAACAGAAGCTTAATTTTAATCGTTGAAGTGCGTGCATTTAATGTAAACAATGATAGAAAAAATTAAAAAAAAAAAAGGAAATACGAATTTTTGATGCATTACAAGCCGTCTGATTTTTTTCAATTTTATTTTCATAAAATAAATGTTTCAATTATAAAATTGAAAAAAATAATTAATTTGGTTTTATTTTTTATCTTTTAAATTATTAAATTAAGAAATTAAATAATTAATTAAAAATTAAAATTAATTAAATTATAAAAAATAAAAAAAACAAAACAAACCAAATAAATTTGGTTCCATTTGGTTTTACCTTTTTTTTGGATTTTTTTCAGTTTTTAAATTAAAATAACTAAAATTATTCAATTTGATTCGGTTCATAAAAAAAGAATAGTTTCCAACCCTAACTAGCAAGTATGGATAATTTATTAGTTGTTGACAATAGTGTAGTTTCCAACCCTAACTAGCAAGTATGGATAATTTATTAGTTGTTGACAATAGTGATGGGCCAAAAGAACTAAAGATTAAAAAAAAAAATTAAATTGAACCAATTTGAGCCATTCTTTTTTTCGATTTTATTTTTATAAAATAACTGTTCAATTATAAAATTAAAAAAAAAACACTAATTAATTTGGTTTTATTTTTTATTTTTTACAATATTAAATTAAGAAATTTAATAACATATTAAAAATAAAAAAATATAATTAAGTTACAAAATATAAAAACTGAACCACTTTGAATAAGTTTGGTTCGATATGATTTTACCGCTTGAAGGGTTTTCTCGGTTTCAAAATTAAAATAACTGAAATTATTCGATTTAATTAAGTTTCATAGAAAAATAAATCGTGTCCAATCCAAGAATCGAGATTATACTTTAGTCACGTATAGATATTTATGTACAATCTTAATGGAAGAACATTGTGTCATAACAATACAATTAAGATTAGTTCAATGGAGCTAGAGGTTATAAACGGTCGGATTGACCCGGTTTGATACGGGTTTAATTTATAAATAATAAAAATATGGTACAGTTCAATATGTTAAAACAATAGTATTATATTGAGAATTTAGATCTGTGGGCTGGGCTCCATATGAGTTCGTGAAGGGAACAAGTCCGCCAAAGTTGTGCCAAGCTTAGTTCAATCTATAAATAATATAAATAAATGATTAAAATAATATTTTAATCCACGCATTTGGTACGATACGACATAATCTACGAACCCAACACAACACGACCCTTTTAGACTTTATCTCATAGATCATGTCCGATTTTTATTTTTGTTATCGAACTTAGTCTGACCCGACACATTAATCTATAAAAAATTTATTTTTATGAGTCGTTGGCTCAATCCGTTTGCCACATATATATATATATATATATATATATATATATATGAGTTTATTCTATTGATGGATATATATATATATGGCCATCCCAATCATTGTTAAAATAAATAAATAAAATATAAATTAAGTTATAATATCGTATATCATCCCATATAATGTCTACAAATAATTTTATGTAGCATTTTTTAAATACATCAATGTGGATAGATTTATAAAATGAAAGGAAAAACTGAAAAAGTAAGCTCTTCTAGCTCTAATGGAAGAGGTAAAAGGTAACCTACTCTCTCTTTGTTAACAAAAGCCATTATAATTCTAAGTTTATTATTGATTGGTGAATAACTGAAATCATCCATTTCTTAAATAACTAAATAAATAAATCATCTAATCTTTTTCCGTATTGTTAATTTGTAAACCTACACTGGCCCCAACGGGACTTAAAATATAATTCAATCTTGTTCTATTTTATTCTATCTTATTCCGTTTTATTTTGCCACATTCAACATATATCAAACGGAGCTTTAAAAGATAATTCATTATGTTAAAATTAAGAATCATCCCTTCTTTTTCTTTTCTTAAACCAAAGGAAGACAGAAACACTTCTTCAATCCTTCTGTATTCCTTTTATTTTCCTACTACTATTGAAGGTTTTGTTAATTGGGATTAAACGCAACTGAGGCTAACGACTCAAGGAGGAAATTAAGAATGGTAGCAATTATAGAAAAAATTCAATCCACCCAAGACAGAACACTTCTTAATTTTCCTCTCTGACCATAAGACAAACACCACAATTCAAAACTCAAGCTTAATGTAGAAATATTGGTGCTAGTACCAAGCATTTTTTAACACCATTATCCACAGAAAAGGTCATGAATGCTCAAAACATATTTCCAATTGACTAATAAGTTGCACAATAGATCACTTTTTCATGGTGTTATTGTACGTGTACAGGTAAGAAATACATTCTGTAAAGAAAAATAAATAATAAGTACCAGAAAATTAAGGTTTCTGCCTGCTCGATCAAGTTTCCTAATACCAAATTTCTCAACAAGACTCCCATTGCTTCTCACAGGAAAAACACACACCACTTTCTCCACACAGGTGCAACTTCCATCTATCAATCTTTTCTGCCTTAATGGATCCCATCTCTTACCAAAGAAGCCTAAGTTTCTCGATTTCTAGAAACTCCACCTTACCCTTTTCTCCCCTCCCCTCCAGCAGACCTCCCCACCATTATTTTTTTTATCAACAATCATAAAAGTTTTCTGATTTGAGGCTATGGACATAACAGTAGGCTTAGAATTCTAATATTTGTCAAAATGACAATAATGTTACTAGCAGATGACAGCTTTAAAATTGAATCTTTGAACATCAGCACAAAAGTGTTTGGTCCAAGGACGAAAAAGAATATGAGACAATAAGAAAGCCATACTTCAACATTCCCTTGGATAGCTTATCCCATCTTCCATACACAAAAATAATGAAAAGACCATCCTAGTAAAGGGTACATGGAGTCAACCAGGTTTTGGCACCTAAGAGTCAATGATCCAAATTAAGATGCTAATATAGGCACCTTGTACAAATGTCGTGGCAGAGATTCATTCTCCAAAAGAGAGTAAAAGCATGAATATAAAGGGCATTCGGTTGATATTGCTATTACTTATCCGATTATTAATCATGTCGAGGCATAGTCAATACGGGTATCAATGTATTGTGAATCAAACATGCACGTGCACACATACATAAAATCGCATATCAGAGCTCCCGCAACGAAATTAACCTGATAGCATGCCTTTCCCTTCCTAGGAGCATCAATGAATATTTGCCCCTCGCTAAAGCAGAATCAATTAGGAAGGGTTCAACGATTACATGAGTTACTCAGCCACTCTCACAGTTGAAGAACAAAGAATGACTATTTACACTCCTTGATTCATAAGAAATTGGACAGGTAAATTTTTAATTCCCTCATATTCATACTTAGAAACGAATAAACCTCAATTCCAAAAAATAATATCTTTCGTTCGATACTGTTGACAGTTGAAAACTATAAAAGAAAAGGCAATCCCGAATGTGGAACACTAATGTAATAGTTATTAAAAAACTTAAACTAAATTAGATCCTTTCAAAACCCAATCATTAGTATAAATTAGGTCAACTAATGCTATTGAAGCCCAGTGACAAACCTAGAGATATTGCCCTTAACTCAATAATTGTTGAGTAAACCCCAATGGCAGCATATTAGATCAAACAACTAGACTCGGAAAAAAATATAGCCAACTCCAGTAAACCCACTTTGACATTTAAAGCGCAAAACTATGAAACCAAGAGATATAAACAAAGGGCTGCTGTACCCTTCAATGCAAGTGTTGTCTAAGATGACATGATTTGGCTTCATTTTGGCACAACATCAAAGTTTATAGCCAACTCCAGTAACTTATAATACAGCACTTATAAAGAAATGTGATTGACTGAAATTCTCCTCACAACGTCAACCAAGTCTTCTTACGCCAATAAGTTTAGCAATGCACTCAATTAAATACCAATTTCTCATTATGCTAAACGCCGGTGCACCGATAAGTGCACAAGTTACCATAACCTTAAATTTAGTTTAAGTGCATATCTTTCTCAGCTTTGGAAAAACCATATATAAATGCATGATATGAAATAGCTAATCACAAGCGAGCTCATGTATATACCTAAAAATTTATATTTGACGCTTATAACATCTGAGAAAAATGGTACGTTTAATAACTAAATGCAATTTATCATCAATCCATATCATTTCATCCACAAATCACAAAGAAAAAAAAGTAACTAAGCAAGATACAAGTCATTCGCATTTAGTTACCTAAGATAGCCAAAGATAAACACAAACATTCAGCTTTCGATCTGTGTCATCATCATTATACCGCAAATTAATAACAAATTCTCGGGCAATAAAATTAATACTAAGCATAACATAATTAAATAAATAACACAGCTAACATTAAATCATTTAATTCAAACGCCAATGAGAATGCTAACAATACAAACCAAATACGAAATTATACAACCACATCAAACTGTTTATTAACACCATACATAAATACTTGAAACACAAACCATGAAATCTTAAATGAAGATTCTTCGACTTTACTTCTTATTGCTGCTTTTACCTCCGGCAGAGTCTCCACCACCGGCCGCCTGCGCCGCCTTCTTGGCCGCCTTTTCTTGTAGAGCCTTGGCGTCTCTAAAAACGCGATCAATTAAATGACAAGAAGTCAAACTCATAAGCAAAACGACGTCGTAATTAAGCATGCATAACTTATAATATTCATAGAACTGGAATTGGAATCGGACCTGTCTCTGCGCTGTTCAGGAGTCAATCCGTCGTCTTTCCCCTTTCCCTTCCCGGGGTTTCGAGACTGAGCTCTCTCCCGATCGCGCTCTCTCTGGTTTCCGCGTGAGATTCAATTCAATCCAATCCAAAATCTAAATTAAGGAAAATTAATCACAATTAATTTGAAATTACAAACAACAGATTCGCAAATTGAAAGCTTAGAAAAGGATATGAGTCATGTTTCGTCGAAAGAGGAGAGGAAAATCTGAGATTTCAGAGAGACCACCGCGTTCAACACCACAAAAAGTCAATGACAGAGCAAAAACCTTGCTTTATCAAATTATATACCTCTTGAGTAGAGGAAATTGCAAAGAATATGCCCCAAAGCCAACAAATTTCAAAATTAAGATAGCATACTTGTTATTTATATAAATATGACAAATTAGTAACGAAAAGTCTAAAACACCCTTAAAGGGAAACTGACAACTATTAGGGGTAAACACGTACAATGCTAAGATAGGGAAAGCCAAATTTCCTTCAATGAAGGTGTCTTGCTTATCAAATTTGAGTTGTTCGGAGGGTTTAAAGAAATTCAATTTTAATTTTTAAAATATCACGAATTTTATAACAAATTTTATATAATTTTTAAAAATATAACTTATTTACTTATCAAAATATTTATGATAAAAATAAAACACTAAATATTTTTTAATAAAAACAAAAATATAAATTTTTATTATAGATATCACGCCCTAAGCTATGGATCCCACACGTAATAATCGTCGTAAACCCAAAATATACTCAATTATCAGAATATACCCTGTAAGTATGTAAAGTTTATTAAAAACCTATTTCAAAACCTTTCACATAACACTTTTAAAATAAATCCAACTCAACACCCAAACTTCAAATTATTTCAAGAAAGCTAGAAGTACTTCTATAAGGAACAATTTAATCATTTTTCATAAGCATTTCATCAAAATATATAAAAGCATCAAATCTCAGACATATTAAAAATAATATCAAATCAGCTTATACCTTCGTTTTCATTACATAAATAAAAATACATATTTAAATCATAAAAACGGTTCAAGTGGACTAGACTTCGCTAAGTGAGTCGATCCCAGGGTATACCTGTATCTCTCTATCCCAGAAGAATCACTACCTCCGTTAGATGGCAACCAAGCGAACCTGAAACTGAAGAGTAAGAAAGTGAGTATACAGGAGTATACTCTATGAGTAAACTAAAAATAAACATAATTAAATAAAAGTTAAATTATAAACAGAAAGCAATTTCAAAATATGTTATAAATAATTCGATAAAAGCAATAAACATTTATTTTAGTTTGAAATCTCAAATCATATATTAAAAACCATTGGACTGGTTGCCTTTCTCGATGATTACCCTGACCTTAGATATCCCGAGACCGTCAGTGGGTTTTATATGCGATAAAATCATACTATTTATAAAATTAGATTTTGAATGCAAAGAATAAAACATGCATAGTTTAGTTTTATAAGAACAAACCCACCACTGATGTTCACCTCAGATTAGTCACAGGGTGACATCCATGACTAATCCGATGAGACTCACAGGTGGTCGAATGACACTCATCAACACAATAATACATCCATACACCACCCTCACTTGTGAAGTCTCCACTCATCTAGGCGACCTCTCAATCAGGCCGATCCTAGACTACTTTCCTTGTAACCATAGTAATCAATCTTGACCCTCATAGCCGTCATCACCAAAATGTATATCAATAATCACATGTCACATATATCCAGAACGACATAAAGAAATAAAAAACATTTATATATTACCATATTCATTAAATATAACTTATCTTAACCTCCGGCCATCAAAGTATAAGCATATTCATCAAACATCCATGAATAGCCAAATATACAAATAAATATGCATAAAACAGAAACAATATACAAAAAGATTATTTAAAAACATATTAACCATTCACATAAAAATTCTCAAAGTTATTTTAAATAAATAAAAATATAAAAGTGTTCACTCACAATTTAGAGAGGGTATACACTATATAATTCTCTTCGTTTCTTGGCTCGGTATACGGATTCCTCACTTGCGCTCCATTGCCTAATCATCTATACCAAGCTATGTTAATATACATTTCTAATATGAGAAAGACGATGCGTATGTGTGATATGTATGATAATCCGAATTTTTCTAAAATTGAAAAGTATACAAAATCGAATAAAACCCCCCGTTACTCATATAAATGCCTAATTATTAATGCTAAGAACCCACATTGTAGCCTTATTAGAGTAATTCGACTCGATTTTATAATTCAAACCTGTGGACCCCACATACTTGTCAAAACAATAACTCCGATTAATGTTCACATTCATCCAAATTATCTGAATTCATATTTCTAGCTTCCTACGACGTTCCCGACTCCATTATAGCTTACATAACTCGTAAAAACTAAAATATGAGCGATAAATTTATTGAAGTTCATACAAATGCACAATAAAATCCATTTTTGTAAAAAGGAATAAATTGAAAAATGTAATATACAGATAGGCTAAAATCATCGTTACGAACCTTGTGGTATCGTCGATTTGCTCCGATTCCATCTCAAACTGGAAAATCCCCAAAATAGAAGCCGAAACTCTAGCTTCCCACTTTTGCTTCTGTGCTCTAACCACTAAATCAAAGCCCGTAGAGTGTTTATTGTGTAAAATGAGGTGAGAAATGAAGAAGAAATCAAAGAAAACACAAAAAGGAGGAGATGGGTTTGCGAGACAGAGGAGAGAACGTGAGAGGGAGAAGGAATGAAAGAAAAGAAGAAGAATTGAGGGGAAAATGAGCTCATCTCCCCTTTTTATAGAAAAAGGATGAAATTTTTATTTTGCTCTCAAGTTTTTTAAAGAAGAATCTTCTAGAAACAGGTAAAATTATCATTTTACGTCGATTTGGTCAAACGAATCGGGGGATTCATTCGAACGAATTTAAATTCGATCGAACGAACTAAGTTTCGGTAGAACAAATATGACACTTCTGAAGTCAAAGAGCTCCCCAAAATTTCGTTCGAACGATCGAATATTAGTTCAAATGATACCATCGATTCGGTTGAACGAATCACTATTCGATCAAACAAATTTGGGACAAAATTTTTTCAAAGAGTTCATCTAAATTTTGTCCGAACGTTCCACCTTTCGTTTGAATGAAATATTCTATTCGTTCGTTGAATTGCCTATTCGTTTGAATGAATCTGGGATCAGAAAATTAGTTAGAACGATTCATTCCATTCGTTCGAACGAATTGCATATTTTCTACCAAATCCTTCCTTAATTGAAAAATATCATTGGGGTCCCACTCAAAATAAAACTTACTTTTAATTACGTTGAGGTCCTTGCATTTATGACCCCAAAACTTTGTCTTAATAATCAAATTCTCGAAGTAAATTACAGATTCATGCTCACACGTATACGGTGTACGAGATGGATCCGAATACATGAACAGTGAATCTAAAAAATTACCGTTATACCTTTGAGTTATAGACATGGGACTCACAATAGAAATTCATAACTTTTATTATATAACTCCTTAACTTTTATAATATGAATTCTTAATTTTTATTATATAAATTTTTAATTAAATTAAAATATGATATATATATATATATATATTATTAAAATAATTATTAAATTATTTTTTACATATAGCTTTTGAGAATATATGAAATTAAAAAATTATTAAAATAAATTATTGAAGTATTTTTCAAAAATACAAATATTTTAAATTTTTAGTATTTATTTTTATTCACTTTAATATTTAATTATAATTTATTTCATATAATTTTTTTGTCTAAATATAATATATTTAATAATTTAGATAAAAATAAGCTCATAATTTATAATTTGTCAATAACTTATAATATTTTAAAATAAAATTTATTAATTAAAATCAAATTGAGCTCATAATTTATAATATTGTAGAACCAAATTTATTAATTTAAACGTTACAAATTATATATTTGAACAAAAAATTAAATGGGACAAATTATAATTAAAAATAAAAATAATTAATGAAAATTTTATCCTTAAATTCGTATTTGATAAATTTATTTCTAAAAATATTTATGAATATAAAATTATGAATTAAATTTTTTTATAATATAAAGTATTATAGTTGTTTTATGTATTTAATAAGTTTAATTTAAATATTTCATAATATAATTTTTAAAGTTTAAATTAATAAATTTGATTTTGAAATATTATAAATTATGAACAAATTGTAAATTATGAGCCCAACTTATTTTAAATTATTAAATATGTTATATTTGAATAAAAAATCATATTAAATAAATTATAATTAATATTTACCACAAAAGCGGTAGTAATAATTTAAAAAATCATAGGAGTATTTGTTATAAATATTCTGATAAGAGATAAGTGATGTTTCTAAAACTATAGAGAAATATTTGTCTTTTTATCTCTAAAATAATTCACTAATTATTCCACAAAAATAATAGTATGATAATATTTTTTGGGTGGCTGAAAATCAAATGATTTTTAGAATTTCATGAAAAAATTCCGAGATCCTCCAGAGGCCTCGCCTATTTATGCGAATCTTATGTTGTTATAACTCTCTTAAGACTTCAAGATCTTGTTCGTTTACTTCGAGTAAGGAGAAAGAGTTTTAGGTCTCAGGTATCCAACCCAAGACTCATATGATAATGTATGTACACCTCAAAAAATCATCTTATTAACTGAGAATAGAGACTTGATAGGCTTTAAGCTGTCATTAAGGACTAACAAGATTCATACTTCTCTTCAATAGTGAGCCCCTTAATTTTTAATTAAAAATAATTTTAAATAAAAACTAAGTGTCCCAACTTGATTCAACATCATTCTTCCTCATATCCCCAAGCTTAAGCTACCTTCGAATCTCTGCTTGCAATTCACCTCAGGGTGGGGAGGATAATGAATAAACTTAGGCTGATGGCCCTTAAGAATTCTGAAGTGAGTATTTCCATTCCTCCTTTTTACTTTTCCCTTAAGAGACAAATCTGCAACCTTCACTTTCCTATTCTCTACAATCGTATATTTTCTTTTGGGTACATTTTCATGCATCTTATCACTCCGTCTTTCACTTTACATTATGTTTAGGGTATTACTTTCCAATGCTTCTGAAAGCTGGCTATTCTTAGGTCAAACGATTCTGTCAGTAATATTTTATTCATCTTCAAGATCTCTTTAACCAACGCTTGGATTTGTTGGTCTTTTTCTATATAGCGTTTCTCGTTTTCTTTCAACTGCTACATCTAACAAACGTTCTATCCATCCTCCTTCTATGATACAATCTGTTTTTCTATAAAATGTATATCCAACTTTTCTATAGATCGATTGATTGTAACAAAAAAATTGAGATGGGGATCATTCGATCGAACATATTCCTGAATTCATTTGAACGAATGGGTTTGATCGAACGAATGAGGTAACTCGTTCAACCGAATCAAATGTCCAAAATTTTTAGGGAGT
This sequence comes from Trichilia minutiflora, assembly GCA_035590515.1. NCBI lineage: Eukaryota > Viridiplantae > Streptophyta > Magnoliopsida > Sapindales > Meliaceae > Trichilia > Trichilia minutiflora. The sequence continues at coordinate 8,095 of JAVXUL010094625.1, read as the reverse complement.
CAGAAAACTCTTGGTCGAATGAATGGTCCAATTGGTTTGAACTACTAAGTAGACAAAATTTTTCAAAGGTTCGTGAAATCTTCATTTAAACGAAAGTTCGATTCTTTCGAATGAACCTTAATTCAAAAAAATAAATTGATCAATTCGTTCGACTGAATATCATGTGAAATTCCCATTTTTATCCCTTTTAGAAATTTCTTCTCTTTTATAATTTAAAAATATTTTAATAATTTCACATCTACACTATAAATATGGGCTAATAATGAAGAGAGAATCATTTTCTCTCCTTCTTTTTTGCTCTTCAACTTATCTCTCTTATCTCTCCCTCTATATTTTCTTCATCTTGATTTCTTATATTCTAATTGGTTAAATGACGACTTCACATTAAAATCCATTACTTCTTTATCTTCTTCACATTTTAGCAATCTTGTTTCATCAAATTTGACCAAGAACAGAGAAAGGATAGTTAGGGTTCCAAACTCAAAGTTGGGATTTCAACCAACTAGTACTACATTCGACGATTATAAGTTTCTATCGACCTTTTAGTAAGTACATTATGTTTATTTAAGCCTTTGAATTACGTTTAGTTCAATTCTGTAACTTTAATTACTGTTAATCCGTGAATGATTCAACTTGTTTATCTCAAATCCTTGAGCTATAATGCATTGGTTAGGATGTAAAGAAGATGAGTATACGATTGATAACTAAAAAACTTGAGTTTAGAGAAATGGTCTTTGTAGTGAATATTATATACTTACTGTTTCATTCAAAATCTATTATCCATGGATCGATTTTAGTAAATGAAGTCGAACGATGTTATTATATGGAAGGCAGACACCTTAGTTATTGTATTAAAGGCAAATAAATGGAACAAAATATTAGAGTATAGTAATTAGGATTATATCTAGTCATGCATGATCAGTCTATAAATAGGCAATGTAGCCTATTTTAAATTTCATCGACTTAGTAGTTATATAAACATACTGATATATTTTTATAAGTTAGGTATGAATATTTATAGACATTAAGTCTCATTTCTCAGTTTAAATGGTTTAAGGTCCATTACATTAGTAGTTGTGTGTCTGTGTCTTATATGTATTTATATAATATATATAAAATAGATAGTAAAAGTCATTCATTTTAGTAAGAGGCTTACGAGATAAAATCAACATTATCTCCTACCGATTATAGTCCAGAGATTTCGAACTGTGACAATATGATACTCACAAATTGAATAGGGCTTTTTTATAAACACAAAACAGAGTTAAAAAGATATATTAAGTTCCACAATAATTAATAAAGTGTTTGATAATTTTGACCTAATTCTACACCCAATATTAACACATTATTTCACTCACTCAACATTGGCACATTATTTAGCATCAAATTTTGATAGAAATTGTCTACCATGATCAAATAAAAGTTGTTGCTTTTTTGTCTCATCTTTTTATAATACTTTAATCAAATTATTTTAGATTATCTTGTTTAAGTTATGGCTCAAATTCTAAAAGTAGATTAGATTGAATTGATAGTGCACATGAGCTCATTTTGATTCAATTTAAAAATTTTAAATATTCAAATTTAATAATTATTATAAAATAAAAATTTATAATTTATTGAATCTTCTCTTCATATAATCAAGAATTATTTTAAAACTCTATTGATTGAAAAGTTTTGTCTATTTTATTCTTACGGCATCAAAAAAAAAATTATAAATAAAGTTTGTTTCAAATACAAGTTTAAAATATGTTTAAATTGAAAGAACAAAAATGAGGGTTCGATTAGACGAAGAAGTTTTCTTACTTAAGAAATTCCCCTTTTATAAGCACCAAGGAAAAAGTAATCTAAACCGTTAGATTAAATGAAGAAGCAAGATAAGGCCACATCAAGAACCATGGACAAAGAAAATTTCAGAAGTTCAAAGATCTCATTTACACAAAAGTGAAATGGCATGAATTCTATGTTGAGATTTTCTGTCTTTAAATCTCTCTTTCTTTCCTAGATTAGAGAATTGTACAGTTATTGTAAATCTTTCCTTATTTAGTTTATGGTTAATTAGTTTCTTTATTTTCTTTTTTATTTATTTTCCTAATTTCTAGTTCAATTGTATTATAAATTCTCTGTATATGCTAGTTATGTATTGAATGGTGAAATAAAAAAAAAATCTTATTTCTTTTCAAGTTGGTATCAGATCCAAACCATTTTTTAAATTCTGAATTTTGAAACAAACTCAGAGATGAGTGAAAAATGTGTTGAATCATCTAGAATTAAATTAATTCCTATCATTGTACAATCTGAAGGTGTTTTTAATATAGGAATAATTCTTAATAAATCAAACTATGATGTTTGGTCTCAACTTATAGAGATGCATATTGCTGAAAGAGAAAAACTCTCTTACATTCGCGACAAGATGAAACAACCGGTCGAGTCCGACGATGGGTATGAAAAATGGTATGCTAAAAACCAAAAAGTGAAACGATGGTTATTGATGTCCATGAAACCTAAAATCATGAAAAAGTATTTACGTCTACGACTCACGAGATATGGAGTGTATTATCAAAAGCCTTTTATGATGGAAGTGATGAATTACAAGTATTTTCCTTGAACCAAAAGGCTTTCACAGCCAAACAAAATGGGAAGTCTCTCTCTTAATACTATAGAAGCTGTAGTAATGATGATAACTCATAATCAATCAAAGACTACCAAAGGTATCGACAAATCTAAATACAAGCGTACACATTGCAATCAGACTGGACATACAAAGGAACATTATCAAGATAATCAAGATTCTGAATTTCCTTCTTGTACTCCCCCTGAAGTTCAGAATCTGCAAAAAAATACATTGAATATTCATAAAAACTACATCCATGGTTACAAATATATGGTGTGTTGGAGTTGATAGCTCTAAGTTATTTTTGATGATTATATGGCATAATTCATCTTCTATGTTATATTGTTTTTGATAATGCCAAAATAAATAACAAGTAACAAAAATGTATATATGTGATGATTCGAATGAATTTAATTGTTAAATGGATACACATAAGTCACTTATTCTCTTGGAAAGTATATATGTTTTTGCAGGTGAAAAAAAGTGAAGAAAGCATTAAGAAAAGCTCACCAAGGCACCAATGTATCGATACGTTACTTAAACATATCGATACATTTTAGTCACAGTTCAAAATCAAAGCCCGAGTTCTAAAACCCTTCACAAAATCGAATCGACACCTTTAGTCTGCGCTCAAACATTTAGGAACCTCTTCACAAACGTATCGATACCCTGGAAGGCTCTTCAAACATATCAATACCCTGAAACCTTGATCAAGCACCCTCTTCACAAACGTATCGATACACCTGATAATTCTTCAAACATATCAATACCCTGAGGCCAAGATCAAGCATCTTTATGACGGACTTCATCTCTTTCACGTCAAAGTGTTCTATTGCAAATGAAAAACGTACCGATACCTTCAGGCTGAAAATCTTCAAACGTATCGATACCCTAAGGCATGTATCGAGACCTTTACAAAAATCAAGTCTATAACGGTTAGTTCAGAGACATTAAATGCCATCATTAATGAAGGTAAAAAGGACCGTTGTGAAGAATTTATTGCAGATATATAAACATCAATTTTTGAAGACAATTAGAAGGACAAGTAATTAACAACAACAATTTGAAGCAAAAAATATTCTTCTGAATATACCTTGTTATTCTCTTATCTTCATTACCTGTATTTATTTTTTAGTGAGAGAAATTATTTACATTGAATACTTACTCTTCAAGAGAGTTATTAAAATTAATTCTTGTGAATTAATTATGGGTTACTCTTCACCTGTGTCAAGAAGAATCAATGTATTGGATTTCACTTCACCCGCTCAAAAGAAAGTCATTTTGTGAGGTTGCCCTTCACCCGTGAAAGAAGAAATTGTTTTGGGTTTCACTTGACCCGTTCAAACAAGTTGTTAGTGATCCTCGGTGTGAAAGGATTCAACCAAGAAGAGTGGACATAGACATTCTGTCGAACCACTATAAAAACTGAGTGTGTCATTTTCGTGTTTAAATTTTTCTTCTCAATATTCATTGCATTTGCATTAATTTTATTCAAAAATTTTTAATCTCCAATTCACCCCCTCTTGAAGCTTGCCAACTAGGATATCAATTGGTATCAGAACCAAACTCACGTCATATAGGATTAAATACCTGTGAGTAGTAGACTCTATGACATCTTCATCAAACATTCCCTCTCAAATAGTTGAAGGTCAGTCCACAAACAGATCTCATTTCTTCAATGGGTCTGATTATGTATACTGGAAGAAATGTATACAAATATTTCTAAGTACTCTGGATTTCGATATTCTCACTATCATAGAGGATGGTTATAAACCTCCCATGACTATAGATGAATTCTCTGATGAGAGAAAAATAAAACCGAAGTCTGAGTGGTCTCCTGAGAAGAAAAGTCAGTTTCAATTAAATGGTAAAGCAATGAATGTACTTTATTACTCATTAGATAGGTCTGAGTACAATCGTGTGTCTGGCTGTGACACAGCCAAGGTTATATGGGATATGCTTGAGGTAACACACGAAGGAACTAATAGAGTCAAAGACTCTAAGATAAGTATGTTGGTTCATGACTATGAGTTGTTCAACATGAAATCACACGAGTCAATCAAAGATATGTACACACGCTTTACTGACATTTTAAATGGTTTAAAAGCTCTTGGCAGGATATAGTCTACTGCAGATATAGTAACAAAGATACTGAAGAGTTTGCCAAAAACTTGGGAAGCTAAAGTGACAGCAATCAGAGAAGCTCACGATCTCAGCAAGCTCTCACTTAAAGAATTGTTGGGTTCGTTGATGACATATGAGCTGAAAGCTCAGAGAAGAGAGCAGGATGACAGAGAAAACAGAAAGAAGAACATTGCTCGTAAAAGTTCTAAAATTGAAGCAGATGATGAGAGCACAGAAAATACATCAGAAGATGATGAGTTCTTGCTGATGGCCAGGAAAATGAGGAAAATGTTTGGCAGAGACAAAGGCAGAAGAAATAACTGGAGAAGAAAAGAATTTTACAGAGGGGATAAACCAGAAAAATTTAAGAAGGACAGGAAGAAAGATAAAGAAAAGGAGAGAGAAATAATCTGCTATGAGTGCAAGAAACCTGGACACACACGTCCAGAATGTCCTCCGAGAAAGAATAAGAAAGACTGGAAAAAGAAGAAAGCTATGAAGGTAAATTGGGATGAATCATTAGAAGGAGATAGCTCCTCTGTATCAGATACTGAGCATGCCAACTTGTGTCTCATGGCCAAAAGGGATGAAGAGGTACTTTTTAAATTATCATCTGATTATTATAACACATGTTTAGATAGTGAAAATGACATATTGAATGATGAGTTGATGAAATTATATGATGATTTAAAATCTGACTTCGAAAAACTCTGTGTTAAATACAAAGAGAATAAATAAATATGTTGTATGCTAGCGAAGGAAAATGAGTTGCTAAAATCAAATGAAAATGTCTGTAAATGTGACATAGAGCTAAAAGCAGAAAAGGCCAAGAACTTAGAACTGAATAATGAGATAACTAAGCTAAAAAGAATTTTAACTAAGTTTACTCTAGGAAGAGATGCATTAGATAAATTGTTAGGCAGCCAAAGAATGGTATTTGACCGGGCTGGAATTGGTTATAAATCAAATACAAAACAGAAATCATATTCAAAATATTTTGTCAAAGCGTCTAGTCAAATGAGCACACACCATGCATGTCATTATTATGGTCGTGTAGGACACCATATCAATAAATGCTCTATTAAGAACAAAACTTACAGAGGTCCAAAACTCATTTGGGTTCCTAAAGGTTCCAAAGTTAATATTGCTGCTCCTAAATCTAAAACTAATATTTATGGACCCAAAGTTAAATAGGTACCAAAGTAAATGAATTTCACTCTTGCAAGAACAAAAATAGAAAAGCTTAGATAAGGAAGTCAAGTGGTTTCTTGACAATGGATGCTCAAGACATATAACAGGAAACAAGAAGCTTTTTATGCATCTCTCTAAGAAGAAAGGCAAGAATGTGATCTTCGGTGATAGCAACAGAGGTAAAGTCACTGGAATTGACACCATTGAGGTAAACAACATCAAAATCTCTGATGTGTTGCTAGTTGATGGTCTGAAATACAACTTGCTTAGTATATCTCAACTATGTGACATAGGTTATTATGTGAGATTCCTAAAAAATGGTTGTGATGTCTTTGATGATGCGAATAAAAATATCTTGCATACTTCTAGGACAGGGGATGTTTATGTAATTGAGCTAAATGAATTGGTTATTGAATCTTCTGTATGCTTGCAAGTGATGCATGATGATTCTTGGTTATGGCATAGAAGATTAGGTCATTGTAGCATAGACCTTATTAGAAAACTATCTAGGCATAACATGCTAGAAGACCTTATTAGTCTTAAGTTTGCTAAGGATAAGACTTGTGGACCATGTCAAAGTGGTAAATAAGTAAGAAGCTCATTCAAACCCAAGAATACCATCTCTACCTCAAAACCTCTTGAACTCATTTATATGGATCTTTTCAATCCAAATAGAATTGCATCACTTGATGGGAAACACTTTGCATATGTCATTGTAGATGATTATTCTAGGTTCACTTGAGTGTTCTTCTTAGAAAACAAGAGTGACACCTTTGATGCATTTAGAAAATTCTCTAAGAAAATTCAAAATGAACTTGGTTATCATTTAGTGAAGATTATAAGTGACCAAGGTGGTGAGTTTGTCAATCATGAGTTTGAGAATTTTTGTGATGAATTTGGGATAACTCACAATTTTTCTGCACCTAAAACACCACAACAAAATGGGGTAGCTAAGAGGAAAAATAGAACCTTACAAGAAATGGGTAGGACCAAGATTAATGAGTATGAGCTACCATAATATTTTTGGGCTGAGACGATTAACACCACATGTCATATTTCCAATAGAGTGTTGATTAAGAAATTCCTAGGTAAAACACCCTATGAGTGGGTGTATCAAAGGAAACCAAAAATCAAATACTTTAGAGTCTTTGGATGTACTTGTTATATCCTTAATACCAAAGACAATATTGAGAAACTAGAGCCTAAATCTGATGTGAGAATTTTTATGGGTTATTCATCTAAGAGCAAAGCATATAGAGTGTATAACAAAAGAACTCAGGTTGTAGAGGAATCTATGCATATTACTTTTGATGAAATGGAGCCTGATGTATTGAAAATGCTTGCTAAAGAGAAGGTTGATGATCTAGAATTATCAAATAAGATGAATGATTTGAAGTTGAGTGACAATCATTGCAAGGAACATGTAGAACTCATTGACACTCATTCTAAGGAGCTTCCAAAGGCTTAAAAATATACATCACATCATCCTAAAGAGTTAATCATTGGTGATCCATCTCAAGGAATTAGAACTAGAAGAGCATCTAGAGAACTTCCTCAAAATATAGAGGAAATACAAAACCTTGCATTTATATCTCATCTAGAGCCAAACAAAATTGATGATACCTTAAAGGATGAGGAGTGGATTATGGCAATGCAAGAGAAACTAAATTAGTTCCAAAAGAACCAAGTGTGAGACTTAGTTCCAAGACCTTTACATCATTCCATTATTGGCACCAAGTGGGTGTTCAGAAACAAGCTAGATGAGCATGGTAACATTGTTAGAAATAAAGTTAGGCTTGTTGCTCAAGAGAAAGGGATAGACTATGATAAACCATATGCTCCCGTGGCTAGACTAGAAGCTATCCGAATTCTCTTATCCTTTGCTTGTTTTAAAATTTCAAACTCTTTCAAATGGATGTAAAAAGCACATTTCTAAATGGTGTTTTGAATGAAGAGATATATGTCGAATAACCTCCCGGTTTTAAAAATCAAAAATTTTTAAATCATGTTTACAAATTAATTAAAGCTCTTTATGGTTTGAAACAAGCTCCTAGAGTTTAGTACAAGAGACTTAGTAAATTTCTATTAGAAAATAATTTTGACAGGGGGAATGTTGATAAAACTCTTTTTATTAAATCCAAAGAGAATGACATACTCATTGTGCAAATA
>JAVXUL010094616.1:0-21426 GCA_035590515.1 Trichilia minutiflora | reverse complement strand
ATAATAATAATTAAAATTTTAAAATAAATTATTAATAAAAACCGGGTACCTGTTTAAAACCGGTACCCTGTTTGCTAGGATCAGATCCAGATCTTAATTAAACCGGTATCCTATTTTTTGGGTACCTAATTCCGAATCCGAATCGGTACCCTAAAAAACCGGATTTTTTGAACAGCCCTAGTAGCGATAGCGAGTCCGTAACAAAAGTAAAGGCTATGTTGGTATTTTCATGTAAGCTTTAGGATAGCGATGTAACAAAAATTTATGAAAGACTGAAAGTAACATGTAACTTTTCAAAGCATATTGATAGAAATCGTTGGAATTTTAGGTCATTATTCAAAATTTTCTTCTACTAAATTACATTTACACAGTACAACCCAAAACCCAACACCCAAACCTAAAAACCTAGTGGAACCATCGAACTGAAACCAGAATGGGAAAGAAGAAGAACCAATCACCATCGTCATCGGAACTCCTGCAAACCCTAGGAGACTTCACTAGCAAAGAAAACTGGGACAAGTTCTTCACCATTCGCGGTAGCGGCGACTCCTTCGAGTGGTATGCTGAGTGGCCTCAGCTTCGCAACCCGATTCTTACCCTTCTCGGGGCGCCATCGGCACCAACTCCGCAGATTTTGGTGCCCGGTTGTGGAAATTCCCGCCTCTCTGAGCACCTATACGACGCCGGATTTCATGGAATCACCAATGTCGATTTCTCCAAGGTCGTTATTTCAGACATGTTACGCCGGAATGTGCGTGACCGGCCAGACATGCGGTGGCGGGTCATGGATATGACTAGCATGCAGGTAGTTTATTACATCATTTTTTTGTTTTATTTTATTTTTGCTTATTTGCATTGTTAGTTGAAGTTATTTTGTTATATCATTTTCTTAACGCTTGGTTTGGATAAAGTTATAAAAACATTTGGAGTGCTTCTGGAAGATTACTAGGTCTGGGAGGAGCGAAGATTTTATTTTTAGCTGGACTAAAATCTTTTTAATTCCAAATATAATTTAGTAGAAATCAAATCTTTCAAATACAAATATTTGGGACCCATAACTGAAGTTATATAATATTTATACACCACAACTAATATGCATGCATGCGTCCATCTCACTAGGTTGACATCAATTAGCCAATTTCAGTTCAGTTGTCTAGTGTATTAGCCAATCGAATTGGTGTTGGTTGATTGGTGCCTATCTGGTGGTGGAGTGGAGGCATGCAAGTCTCTCTTTTATTTATATTATTAAAACTTCTTGAAGTCAAACCAAGATGGTCCTACTAGACTAATAACAATTAGCCCAGTTGATCATTAGCCAACTGACTGCTTAGTGCCTATATGATAGAGCAAGAGCAAGTGCAAGCATTTCTTATATTCAAATTATAAAAGTTTTTTGAAGTGAAACTTAGAGGATCCATTATTAATTTGGAAAAATAGTCTCTCTCCTCACTTTTTTCCTTCAATTTTTTTTTTCTCTTTTGCTATAAACAATTCCCTTCCCTACATTCTATTGTAAGAAACTTGTTTAGCAGTTAATTGTTCAAAAGAACTCTAAATGTAAAATTTAATCTTAAACATTCAAGTAATATGTAATCAAGTCTCAACCGTTCAAGTGATATGTAATTAATGCCTCAAGTACAAAACTCACATTCTTTCATAACATGTAATTTTATTTTCGCGCTTTCTTTTTCTTTTTATTATTTCTATTTTTTTTAGTTCATTTAAAGAGAGTATGTTAAAAAAATTTGATTGCATTTATTTTTTGAAAGATTGATAAATCACTTAATTACCTTGCATTTTATTGTAAAATAGAGAAGGGAATTGTTTACGGTAAGAGCAAAAAAATGGAGGAAGTCAACGGGTGGGTAGAGAAAAGTGAGATTAAAGATTATTTTTCCAAACTAGGGGTGAACTCTCTTAATTTGACTTTAGAACAATTTTATATTATAAATATTCTATAACATTAATTATGAGTCCCCCATTTGTATTTATAATTAAAAGATTTGATTGCTGCTGTTGAATAAAATCTACGGACACATTTTTTTTCCAAAATCATGTAAAATTTTGTGGGCTATATGAAGAAACCACAAATGCACCGTGTGCCTTTTTTTTTTAAATTTTGCTTTTACGATACACTCAAGGGCATATGTCATTACCTGAAATGCAATCATATCGGTTGTATTTTACAGTTAAACATTAAATGCAAAACTCGAAAAATTGGAATTTGAAATGATAAAACCAAATGCATATATATTCTCCCTCTTTGTCAGTTTATGTCATACTGGCTTCTATGCCTTCTCCCCAACTTTATTTGAGCTTACTTTCAACTCACAAATCATGTTGTGAATTTCATGGAGAATATTTGCAGTTGCATCTAGTTTATCAGAATGCTCAACAATCTTTCCACCTCCATCAGCTGCACCACAATTAAAATCGTTTTACAGTGGATACCAAAATCTAAAATAATAACATACGTCGGATGTAGAATGGTAGTATAGCTTGTTTGAATTCACTTCTGACACTGAAATCTTTAAAACTACTCTCTTATTACACAAGCATAATTTGCTCTCAAACTTTTCGGTTTTCCATTAACATTTCTTCTCCATTGATTGCTTTTGTTGCTGTTAGTGTTACTGCCAAAGTGGCTGGTTGAAGAAGAATTTATTTATGGTTTTTGCTAGTATAAAATGGTTGAATGTGGTTGAAATGTAGGCGTGTATCTGTGGCTAACAAACTAATTAGTAGGGTATTTTTACTTCAGTGCTGGTTGATTGGGTTTGAATGCTTGCTGATTGTCGGTATATTTTTGTAGCTTATGCAATGCCTTTATATAACATTCACATGGAAAATATAGTCGTTTCAAGGCAACTGCTAATTCATTGGTAATTTTCAATCTTCTACAGTATATTTTGTTAATTTTTTGGTCTTACATATATGCAAGATGTCACTTGCACTTTATTGTAATTTTTATTAATTTAATAATTTTATATCCCTTGAACAAGAATAGAGACTATCAAGCCTGGATTTAGGTATGGGAACATCTGCAGCTAGCCTCTTTAGGAGTGAAAAGGGCAATATTGTAGGTTCCCTTGAGTGTAATGGAAAAGCAAATTTAATGGAAACGATAGGGAGTGCATTTGTGGTTTTTTATATTGCCCTATCTATATTTGTTGTTTCACCAAACTTTAGGGGAGGTATTCGTAAATACCCCTTTAAATTGAGATACAAATTTTTCTGTAATGAGAATAACTTTATATTATTAAAGTGAGGATATGTTAATAATAATCATTGGATTGATTCAATGACTGATTTTTTCGTTTTGTGTGTAGGGAATGTCTTGTTATCTAACATTTTTAAATTTATTACACGAAAAGACAGTGAAATGATAGCCATTAGGTTATCTAACACATCTTTATTTTAATAAAGTAAGGATATTCTCATTAGAGAAAGACACACACTCTCTTTATAAATATAAGGGGTATTTTTAGAAACCTCTTTTGAGGTTTGTGAAATCACAACTTAATAGAAACTTTGTAGAAATTCAAACTTACAATGTTTGATAGAAAATTAGCAGGGGATGAACCTATGAATTTCCACAAACCTCAAAGGAAACTAAAAGTTATTTGATTGAAAGGGTCCTTAAAGAGTCCCTGCCATGCGTTTTCACTCCATTTTAAAATTTATGTATTTTGGACGTTTAATGACTTTTATGCTCTTAATCATGCAAAATAGTTACTTGCAACTTGACCGTGACTGATGCAAGACGTTTTGCAAAACATAGAATTGTGCACAATCTTTTACAAGAAAAATTTGCAAGACAATGTCCTGCAATGCAAGATTGTGTATTGTGTATGCATACAAGTGGTTAATTGAAGGGTAAGTTTGTCTCTTCAACCTAACTAGGGGACAAAAAATAGTATTTGGTTAAATGAGTCAAGACTCATAGCAAGGCAAAAAAATTTCTCATGCAATTTCTTTAAAGGATTAAAAGATAGGAATATTTAGAGTGATTTGATCAAAAAACCTTGATAGGATTCTTGCCATGAGTTTTGACCCCATTTTAAAATTTACATATTTTTGGATCCCTAGTGACTTTTGTACCCTTAATCATGCAAGACAGTGACGTGCAGCAAGATGATTTGCAAAACAATGACTTGCGTGCAAAATTTTTTGTAAGACAATGACTTGGATGTAGGATGTTTTGCAAGACAATGTTCTGTAATGCAAGATTGTGTCTTGTGTATTTACCTTGATTATTTGAAGGGTAAGTTTGTCTTTTCAACCTATTTAGGGGTCCAAAATGAATATTTTTTATCAAAAGGGTCAAGACTTATGGGAAGGCAAAAAACAGTCCTCTGTGTACAATTTCTTCTGCAATCAACACTTAGAAAAAGATATATTGGACAACCTTTAAAATTTGTATTCTAAAAGAATATAAAAATACAAAATGTGGTGTATAGACAATAGAGTTATTTAATATTTAGAATAAAAAATTTGATAGGCCATTGTCCAAAAATGTATCTTTATTCTTTATCCTTGAGCTGTTTGCACAATTGATTGAACAGTAATGATAAAAGAGAGACACAATGGTTGCTCAAAATATAATTACATAACCAGAAGCAATGAGAATGTAAATCAAGCAAACTATGATCCTATTGGACATGTAGGGTTGAATCTTCCATGTGTACCACTAGAGAGTTAAGTTTTCTTCCAGATAAGAACTAAGATTTACCATGAGCTCAAGAAAACAAAAAAGGTTGATCGTTGCAATTGGAAGGGAATTAAAGACACTGACCATAAGATGATTCAGTGGAGTACAATTTTGAATTTCTTTGTTGTTGGTCTTTAATTAAATGCAACGTTCTGTCAGCACTTCCTCAGCTTGGTGGATATGTACGAATTTAAATTATTGTAATTTTCATCAATTTGCTTTGGATAAAAATTGCTATGTGACAAGATTGTTGTCACCTTTTCACTGTTGGCTAAATCCTGCTGCCCTTGATTGATAATGTTTTCTTTGCCACCTAAAAGCATTATTAACATCTTATTATCAGCATTTAATTATTGTTGAATACTGCTGATGTGAGATAAATGATCTCTCCCTCTCTCTTCTCAGCCTCTTTTTGGTCACAATTTGTCTTAGGAATCATTAGCTTGTTAGCTCTTGCTATTGATCACATTTTTGAAAATGTGGTCGTTAATTGGCTTTTCCTTCTCTGATTTTCAAACATTTTTACCAGTTCATGGATGAGACTTTCGATGTTGTTCTTGATAAAGGTGGTTTGGATGCTTTGATGGAGCCAGCGCTTGGCCATAAGCTTGGGGATCAATATTTATCAGAGGTGGACTTTGATTTGTGCTTATTATTAGTATCTTTGATTGGTTTGCTTTAATAGCCAATGAAAAATGAGATTTTTGTTGGATTCACACAAGTGGAATTGCATCATCAGGTGAAAAGGCTTCTGAAACCTGGAAGGAAGTTTATGTGTCTTACCCTGGCAGAGTCTCATGTGTTAGGTATTGTTGTCTTGAATTTATTTCCGTAACTTAAGTGAACATATCATTGTTTTACACACTATTGCTTGCTTGTTCATCTAAGTTCTCATGGAGAATATTAGTTACTCTATATGTTTGCAATGAACATGTGATTTGAGGATGCAAATGCTATTTTGTTGTGACTAGTATTTGTGTGCTACATCTTTGATCAATAGTACTTGCCTCTTTTGGATGGATGTTGAATCGCTCTCTCTTGTGCTTCCAGGTTTACTTTTCTCCAAGTTCCGGTTTGGGTGGAAAATGACCATTCATGCCATACCTCAAAAATCATCGAGTGAGCCTAGTCTTCAGACTTTTATGGTGGTTGCAGAGAAAGAAATTTCTTCTGTACTGCACCAAATAACATCATCATTTGGTCATTCCTCACTTGATTGTGACAAACATCAGGTAGAAAAACTGTTTTTCATGTCTTAATTGATGGCTGGTCTAATGAAGTACTCTATAAGAAATCATGCATGAAATGTATGCAAGTTGTTCACATGATATAGTACATGCAAGATTTTTTCTAATCTTTTGAGCATGGCTCTAGATAATGGATTTCCCATTTTAGTTCCTCCTTAATGCAATCTCCGTTGTTTGGAATTGATACTTATTGAAGTGTTTGATGTATTGTTGTGTTTTCAGGCTCTTGGTATTCATGAAGCTCTTGAAAATGAGAATCGAATTCGTAGAGAATACTCTAATGGCTCTGATATATTGTACTCTCTCGAAGATCTGCAACTTGGGGCTAAGGGGGATATGACAAAGCTTAGCCAAGGTCGTCGGTTTGAGCTTACTTTGGGGGGAGGAGGGGTTTCCCATTTTAGTTACAGGGCTGTACTACTTGATGCCCGAGAAAACTCTGTCCCATTCTTATATAACTGCGGGGTTTTTATTGTACCAAAGGTGTGTCTTTATATACTTCTTTGACTTGCATTTACTCCATGTGACAAACAGTTTTGCGCATTAAGCAGTATTACCAGAACCAAATTCAATTTGAACTCTGATTGCCATCAACCGGAATTCACAGCTATTTTAATATACTCTATAAGACAATGTTTTTGTGCTTTTGTGAGATCAAAACATTGAATCTTTTATGAAAGGAGAATTATTGAATAAAAAAGAGAAAAAAAGTAGGTCTGTTCCTATGTTGGAGCTATACGTTACTAGAGACAGTTTATAGGGACTAGGAGCAAGCTGAACTTACGTTGAGCGACAGTGATATATAAATTTATTGGTTTGATAAGAACCAACTACTCATTTTGTAGTATGAAAGAAAAATTACGGAGTGAAAAAAATTACAAAAAAAAGATTAATATGTTATATTGCCTAGATAGGTTTAATTGAATCCCAGAATTTGATTCAAATGGTGCAGAGGTGCCTTGGGATTGGTGTAGATTTTAGGTTTTGACCTTGTTAAAAAGGAGTAGGTTTTCATTTTGCTTGTGAAATCTTGACTCACATTAAATTGAAACAGTTTTTAGCTTCCAATACACAACTTTTTTGTAAGTTAACACACATAGAGGAATTCCATCCCACTTCCCACTTAATGCACAAACACGAATAATGGAAATTCTCTCTCCAAGGTGGTTATTTGGGGAATCCTGTGTCCTTTTGCTCCCAATGCACTGTAATTGACATACAAATATTAAAATGTTTCATTAAAGTATTGCATTGAAGTTTATCTTAAAAATGTGTCATAACTATGAAATTTATTAATTTTAACTTGAACTTTTCACGAGTCAAGTGAACATCATAAAAGTTAATCTTGGCTGGTTGGAAAGGGCGAACTGTGCTGCCTTTGCTTCTCTCATACCCCGCACACTTTGCCTTTCTCTTATTTGTAGGCTAAAAGAAAAAAAAATGTGGCTACTCTCCAAGGTAGTTATCTTTATCTTCACACTTTTGGGCATGACCAGAAATACAAATTGTGTTACAACTTAGCAATACTATTGTCAAACTTTGCGTCTATTTGTTGATGTATTTATTCCTCAACTTTATACCCAATTTGGGTCACCATAATTGTTGTTGAAATGCATAACTGAATGTTAGATTTCAGACTCGGGCTCATGAATGGCTCTTCTCTTCAGAAGAAGGACAATGGCTGGTTGTTGAAAGCTCAAAGGCTGCACGCCTGATTATGGTACTTTGTAAAACAATTGCATAATATTGGAGTTTTAAACTTTTAAAATTGCAACATCTAAAAGTACTTTATCTGTTCAATGAAGGTTTTATTAGACACGAGCCACGCTAGTGCTAGCATGGATGATATCCAGGTACTACTTTTTTTCAGTTTGTATGCCAATAAGACATTATTATGTGCAATTTACTAGCGTAACATGTGCAATTTAAATTATGAATATTTTATAATTTGAGCTGTTTCAATTACTAAGTTTAGAATTTGTGGAATATTAATTTTATTGGATAAGTATTCATAATTTTGGTAAATTTCATTGTAGGAAAATTAAAAATGGGTGGATTAATTAAATTGAATTTATTTAGATTGGTTTTATTAGAATGTATGTATTTTATAGACTTTGGTATACAAACCTTAAACCAGGCATACAGACATTTCTATTGAGTCTCGCAAATTATCTTTTTTATACACTATATGCACATAATAAATCTAACAATTATCTAAAAGTTTTCTGTTTTCAAATTAAATAATTTCTGCCTAAATCAAATACGAACATACAACATTATTTAGGACCTTTCAATCCAAACAAACCATCCACAAAATAGAGGCTTACAAAGAAAATATTGAGTCTAGAAAATACATTCATTCTAATAAATCCAAACTAATTCAATTCAATTCATCCATCCATTTTCCTACAATGAAATTTACCAAAATTAAGAATATATATCCAATAAAATTAATATTCCCCAAGTCCAAAACTTAGGAATTGAAACACCCCAAATTATGAAATATTCATAACTTAAATTGTGTTGTTACAACTAGTTGTAATCATTTACTAAGGTAATGTTTAATATTTGCTGATCTTCCAGAAAGACCTGTCTCCTCTGGTTAAGCCATTGGCACCGGGGAAAAATGACCATGGAGCTCAAATACCGTACGTTTCTCTTAGCATTTACTCCTTTTTAAATCTGCAAGTATGCAATCTTCACCTGGTTGTATTTTTTGTAAATGCTCCCTGTCAGAGCCAAAAGTTTGATGCTATTTGATGCATATTAATGTTGTAGCTCCAGTTTTGTTTCTCTAATAATCTGCATTAGGAAGGAAATCATCCTTTACCTTAAATAAAGCAGAATTGCACAACTAAATCTTTGTCTTGTAAACCACTCTCTGGAAAAATTTTCAATTTTATGGAGACTCTGAATTTGAAGATTCTTTGCTCATGGAACTGTGTGTTTATATAGATTATTTGTTGAACTTATGTTATTGTTAGTAGCAATGCTTGGATAAATTTATGAATACGTTATATTCAGCCGCATAGATGTATGAACAAGATAAAAATCATATAATGATGATATTATTGCATTATCTTACTGCAAGAATCATTCCCTTACTGCATGGTTTTTACACTTGAACTGTACTGATATCCTACTATTCGTGATACAAAATTTTTAATAGTTTGTCCTTTTTGTATGGCATTCTTGATTCTTTATTAATTACGGTTTCAGGCATACATGTTTAATAATGTGCACATTGCACCTGCAGGTTCTTGATGGCTAGTGATGGGATTCAGCAGCGCAATATGGTTCACCAGGTCAAAACTCTCATAAATTTATTTTATTTTTTTGAGTGCTTTCATGATAATCTTAACACCATCTGTGAAGTTCTAGTTTTCTACCATGCTTCCTTGACATTGGGAATATAGCTTGTTCAGCTGGACTGGGTTAAGTTTATTTATTTGTAGTTGTGTACCTCAGACTTAATTTTGAAGATTCTGTGCATTCATCTGGTTATATTGGGATTTATTGTTTGAAAACTGGTTACTGAAATGCTGACTGCCAAAGCAGTTTTGAAGTCAGGGGGTGTTACGCTTTGTGATAAACTTTAGCTGTTGTGTCCAGTGACCATGTTAATGTGTCTATAGGTTGGAACACCATTTGTCACCTCTTTTTTCTTTTCTTTCTTTTTTTTTTTTTTAATTATCAAAACTGCAGCTGGTAAACCTTTTGGTCTGAAGTTTGATGTTAGTTATTCAGAGATCATTCTCATTGTATTGTCCTGTTGCTAATTAATTTGTCAAAAGGTTTCTATGTAAGAATGAAGTACCCAATGAATGTGACGAAGTACCATAATAAGAACTAACAGAGGTACAGGATGGACTTGGTTTATCAGATGGCAATTGCTAAGAGTTTTCCCTGTATGCTGAAAAGCATTCGTGTTCCTTGATCTTAGGTGGGGACATGCTCCAAGTCTAATATGCGTCAAATAAATGCACCTCAAGGTGCTGCCAAGGAGCTTGCAAATCTTTTTGACTGCAGGATAGCCATTGAGCTGTAGAGCTAGCTTATTCACTGTTGCAAATTAATGCATTGGACCTACTAAGGCTTAGTTCTCATTTCTGGCTTTCTCTGGTTCCTGTTAACATAGCTGCATTTTGAAGTCTAACTTGTTTTCCTCTGTTGTTGCTGTATTTATAATTCTAGCTTTTTTTCTTTATTATTGTCATTATTTTGAAATATTATTGCTTTTAAGTTTTTTGACAGCCTTATTTTTTATTTTTTAATCATCTTCAACTGTTGTTGAAATTTACTAGTAATTTTCCATGTCTGGTGAGATGGCTGCTTGTTGCTATAATGGCCCTGTTTATAAATTTAGATTTTTACCTTACTGCTTAAATGATTGTCTGGATCCTCAAAATTGTGAAGTCAATTTTTCTTGCTGTCTACATTCTGTAGGTCACATCTTCCTTAACAGGACCAATAATTGTTGAAGATGTAGTTTACGAAAATGTTGATCCTGAGGTCAGTTGCCTTTGGCCATCTGAAGATCTGAAATTCCGTCGACTTGTTTTCCAAAGAACTCAAGGCCTGGTGCAATCTGAAGCTCTGTTAATAAAGGATGAATCTTCTCGTAAAACTGTTGGTGAAACAGATAGGAAGAGAACATCTTCCAAATCCAAAAGAAAGGGAACACAAAGGCGAATTGATGGTGATTATTAATGTCTTTGATGCTTTTAATAGATACATGGATTATTTTTTCTTGCCCCCGAAATCATTTTATGTCTGCTTTACTTGAGGTTTTGCAGTTCATGGATATGATTTTTGAGATAGTTGTCTTTGACCCATGATTTGAGTGAATTTGAACCTTGAATGAATCAAGCTTCCTTCCGTCCTTTCCTTGGGATTCCAGGGATCTTGTTGTGCTGACATTGGTCCTTTGATGCCAAGCAGAAGTGTCGATTGGGCTGGGGGTTCAGGGACCTTCATGCCATGTGTACTTCACTGAGGTTCACACTTTTGGCAAGAAAGTATTGTTAATTATATAAATCTGTTAAAGAACATTAGAAAAGTCAGAGTCAAAACTAACTTTGCTTTGCAATATTCACATAACAACAGATTTGTGGCTTATTCTGGTAATTAAAATAACAATAAGAACTGAAAAAGAGAAAAGCCTCTAACTCGGCAAGGCATCATGACATGAATAGTTCTAGTCCATTGGCCATGATGTTTTGGTCTATTTAAAATCAGGCATTGTCTAAAGTACAAGGTGTAAGAGGATCCTACTACACTGATTGATCTTGATTACTATTAGTAGGTAGTACTGCCCCATGGTTGAACCTGTTGTGTTGCAGTTGTATAAAAATCAAATTCAAATCTTGCAAGGATAGCAAATTGTAATTCGTAATGAAAAATGTTGTCTAGCTACTGCCTGATGTCGTAGTCTCTGTTTGCACTTTATTGTATCTGTTAAAATTATATATTTATGTTAAGATTAGATTAGAACGAAGCTCTTTCCTTATGTATTATTTATTGTTTAGTTCATATTGCTACTATTTCTTATTTAATTACCTTTAGGATCTTGTCTTATTTAATTAGGATTTGGATCTTGTCTTATTTAACTAGGATTAGGATTGTTGTAAAAACCTAAGTAAAGGCATGGTTTTTACTTAATTATTGCACTTGTGAATAAAACAGTTGATTTCATCACTTTTCACATGGTATTAGAATCGTAAAAATCCCTAGCCATCAACCTACATTGTTGTTGGCCGTCGTCACAAGAAATAGTCTATTATTTTGAAATCGTCATTCAAATAAAAAGACGAAGATGAATAAACCCTGAGGATTCTTCATTGTGTATAATGCTAGGAATGCCACAAAAAAAGAGATCGGAAACTCACTGTGCTGTAAAACCCTAGCTGCCATTGAACATTCATCGCCCATTGTTTTGATATCATCATTCAACTCAAAAGATGGTGAACAAACCTTAAGGATTCTCCACCGTGTACGATGCTGGGAATGCTACAAAAAAGGAGATCGAAAACTCACTGTGCCACAAAACCCTAGCGAACAATCATTGCCAGTCATTTTGAGACTGTAGTTCGACTCAGAAAAAGACGGCAAACAAAACCAAGCATCTTTCAATGTCGATTTTCTTTTAGTTTGTCAGAATTGAGAACAGAATATCTGCGAACCCCGCAACCTTCTTTCAGTTCACCAAAATTGAGAACAAAATACTTGCAAACCCATCACCTTTTGTTCAACTTCGGGAAGTGCATGTACCTGAGCACGTTGCCACCCTTTAGTCTACATTGGAAAGAGCATTTCCGTTAGTATACTGTCACCCTTCAATCAACATTGGGAAGAGTATGTACCCGATTATGCAGCCACTCTTCATCAACCAACTTTTGCTACGACGTTCAGATCGAAGAATGGGCTGAGTGAAATATATTTGTAACAAGCTGAGTGCTTATGATATGTACGCACCAACTTGAAGGAGAGTGTTATAATTTTATATTTATGTAAAGATTAGATTAGACTCCAACTCTTTCCTTATGTATTATTTCTTGCTTAGTTCATATTACTACTATTTCTTGTTTAATTAGGATTAGGATTCTGTCTTATTTAACTAGGGTTAGAATTATTGTAAAAACCTGTATAAATGCATGGTTTGTTCTTAATTATCACGCTAATGAATAAAATGGTTGAATTCATTATTTTTCACGGTATCCACTATCTTTTAGATGTCTAAGTGGTGCATTTAACCACAAAATTAGAAGGCATCTGGCTGCTACTGGTTGTTTTTCTCTGTTTTGATTTTTCCCTTTTATGTTATAGATTCTGCCAACCGACTGAAAGTCTATCATGGTTACTTGGCTAGTTCTTATCATATGGGGATCATTTCTGGGTTCATCCTTATTTCATCCTATTTGGATAGTGTGGCATCAGCTGGAAAAACTGTAAGGAATTTATTCCTATAGTTAGTTTACTCCTTTTTTTCTCCAACATTTGATATTTGTTAGTGGTCTGTCTTTGTGTTTAATTTGGTAGTGGAAAACCTGCATTTATGGTTTTTGTTTGATCAAACAAAAATTTAGGTAGTCAACTAGTCACAAGTCAAAAAATTGAGCATCTTTAGGTTACTTGTTTTGCTTGTGCGAATTGGAGATGGACCTGATTGACCAACCTATCCTTTCAAGTTCAAAAATTGAGCCTTATTTGTTTTTCCTGCAATTGGCAGTCTTATTCTACTTTCTTCTTCGCTTTAATGATTTGTTTGTGTGATATTATTCATGGTATTGTTTTCTATCTTACTGCTTAAATTCCTATATCTTTCTCAGGTAAAAGCAGTTATAATCGGTCTTGGAGCTGGTCTACTTCCTATGTTTCTCCATGGTTGCATGCCCTTCTTGGACATTGAGGTAAAGTTTTGAAACCAACACTACCCCAGACCAAAAGAGGGGGGAAAAAGGAATATAAAGGAAAAGAAACTTGGAAAGAGTGATAGAAAAGTAGTAAGGCCCCACATCGTTTTTCAAGTTTGATTTCGTGTAACGGAAATGATTTGGTGGATTAATGTATCCACAGGTGGTGGAGTTAGACCCTATGATGTTTACTCTTGCAAGGAACTACTTTTCATTTACTCAATATACAAATTTGAAGGTAATTTATGTAAAATTTCTGCCCCTTTTCTATAATTTATTTTATATTATAAGTTAATACATTTTGAATGTTAGAATTGTCACTCTATTGCCTATTATTGCCTATTATTTTTTCTAGTAAGTAGCGGTAAATTTTGTTTTCCCCTTACCAAAGTAAGATGAAGTCAAATACCATTCTGATTGTTAGCAAGATGAAGTTATAAATGTCGCTTTATGGGTTGATGCTTTCCTTCTATCGAGTTATATGGGATTAGAGAAAGAATGTAACTACAAAAATGAAAGAAAACAGCATTTATGTTTCGAAATTCCCTTGGGGCCACCCTAATTGGGTATTTATATGCCACAAGTTACCCCGACAGTAGTCCCTAGTTTTTCGTATTTCCTTGAACATAGAAAGTAGAAAGTTCAGGGGATTTCTGGGATCCTGGTATTTATATAAGGAAATCATGTGGAGAAACTTCTGATAAGCCCTTTGTTGTAGTTGAATTCGAAGGCAGACCACCTCATAGTAAGATGGTAGGCACCGCCTGGTGGTATCATATCTCCATGATTCCTGCTGCAGTAGGCTTGTCTTTCTTTTATCCTGTGCTTTGAGTGGAGTGGGGTAGTTGAATTCCAGAGTTAACATTTTTGTCCACAGTATATTTATCTCCACTTGAGTTGTTCCTTTCTTGTCATTGTTTCGTATGTTGTGTATCACATAGATGCTTCTGTGGTGTTTTAGGTACATATTGCTGATGGGATTCAGTTTGTTAGAGAGAGGAAAAACACTTTGGCAACTGATGAAGTGGCTGTTGTTGCTGGAAATGACAATGCTTCTTCTAACAAAAAACCTCCTTCCGCTGCAAGTTGCAGCGCATCTAATGAAGAAGGTGGAGATCATGCTCGAATTGATATTCTTATTATTGATGTGGACTCTTCTGATTCAAGGTGATTGTAAATATTAGTTTCTAGTGCAATTTGTTCTGTTATTGTTGAGAATAATGAGATCATATTTTTGGGCTTTTCTATTTCTTGCACTTTCATTCATTTATTTATTCTCTTTATCATGTATATAGTTCTGGGATGACCTGCCCTGCTGCGGATTTTGTGGAAGAGTCATTTCTTCTAACTGTGAAAAATACCCTCTCTGAGCAAGGTCTCTTTGTTGTTAATTTGGTGTCAAGATCTCAGGCTGTTAAGGACATGGTTATATCAAGAATGAAAACGGTGAGAATGGAGGATTTTTTTTCTGTTTTTGTGTGTATCATGAAATGTATTACCTCATTTCTTGTTCTCTAGGCTTTCAAATTATAGTCCAGTGAAAGTCTTATCTCATTATTTATCTTTCTAAAAGGTTCTCCCAACTTGTGGTCCAATGTTGAGATTTTTTGACCCAGATGATAATAAGAGATTTTGTGGTCAACTTTTTTTGGTTGAGCTGTGGCTCTGTATGGTTAAGGGTCTGTTTGGTGTTATGGTATTTTGTTGTGCTTCGAAAGCAAAGCCAAAAAAGTGTTTAGTAACACTAACCTTTAGTAGAGCCCATACATTTTTACATATTTCATCCCACAGCAGCTATGTCTTAAAAGTCTCTAAACAACAATGTCATATGGACCCTAGATCAGGAGAAATTTTGCTTGGCCTAAAAGAAAAATTGCAGAGTTATTCTATCTGATGGGCATGTGGTTGGTCGGCTTAGTTAGTTTAGCCTTGCTTAATGTTTAATGTGACCATCAGCTGATGTCTTATAGATTCCTCTTCTTTTGATGGATTTTATTTGATTCTCTTACTTGTAATGAAATATATTTTATCCCTTGTTAGACGTCCACTATTTAATGCTTAATATATTTTCTTTATGCATACATTATTGTGTAAATAATTAGCGATCTATAATATTCATCCCAGGTTTTTAGCCATCTGTTTTGCCTTCAACTTGAAGAAGATGTCAATTTAGTGCTTTTTGGTCTGTGTTCGGACTCTTGTATGAAGGACAAGTGCTCACCCGAAGCTTCCATTCAGCTTGAGAAACTGGTAAAATTTCAACACCCAGAGATTAACCAAAGAATTATGGATGCTGCAAAGAAGATCAGAGATGCTTGAAGTGAATAACTACCAAGTACATTATCAACCTGAATGTTATTTGTCAAGTCTATACAGCTATATTGTCTCTTTCAGAGTAAGCTTTCTTGGATTCGGTGAAAGATCAGATATCCAAACCAGAATGTTGGCCTCTACATCCCAACCATTTCGTGCGACACAAGTTTTTAACGCAAGTACTAAGAGTGTGGTGAATCACTGCATGGATGATAATGGTACTGATCTTGGCATCTGCAGTAGATGTAATTTAGCATGCTACAAAGAACTAGTAAACTTTTACCCTTTTGTATTATGTGCTTGATAACATACATTTATGTGCTGATGACAATTGGCTAGTTATGTAATATGTCATTGTTGCTGATTTTTGATTAGCTGCCAAAGTTGAGAACTAGCAGACTTTACATTTTTGATTAGCTGCCAAAGTTGAGAACTAGCAGACTTTACAGGTGAGCTATAATTCCTTTTTTATGGTGAATGAGGGCAAAAGATTCTGGGTTTCAGATTCAGAAAAGCTGCTTTCGTTATGTATATAGTGTATTAAATACGTATATAAACACAAAAAATATTATATTTTAACGAGTAAAGTAAATAATACAAAGGAACGAGAAACGGTTTTCTTAATCCTTCAAAATTTAACCACTAATTTTAGCCAATCTTCTTTTCGGCCTTTGGGGTTTTTGGTCTCTTGGATTCAACCTTTGGGTTTTTCTTGGTCTTTTAAATTCAATCGTAAAATTGGATGAGATTGAAAGTTTATTGAAAACTTATCTTTAATTACTATTATTGAATACTGTCTATCGCTTCAAAAATTTTTTTCAATTTTTATACAGGGTCAAAAAGTACCAGCCGCCTGCAAGAAAAACATATTGCAAATGCTACTACTATTTGGCAACTAACCCTAGAAACACTACACTAGTAGTAAGAATATAAAATGAAAGAGATTCCAATCAACACTTGGTATTAGAATATTTTATCTTATTTTATTTGTTTTATTTTATTTTCTAGCCAAAATTTAGAGGTTAAATTTAATTTTAGCCAACTTTGAACTCTCATTGCTTTTTAATCCAATATATCTAAATTGGGATCATAATATTCTTTTTTAAGACTAAAATTGTCGACTATCTAGTACTAGATAAGAAGTACCCACTTCCTTCTTTTTTAACTTCATCTTCAATCTTGTTTTCTCATTTTCAATTTTAAAAAATCTTTTTTTTTTTTAAACATTGATGTATTCCACTACTTTTATCAGCGAAAAATATCCCAAAAATTTTTCTTTAGAAGTTGAATTTCACTCAACGAAATTTAATAGTCCCATGAAAACTTGTTAAGAACATTTATAATGAATAGAAAAGCATTATGAAAATAAATAAAAATATTAATAATATTATGGTTCAAAATAAGAAAATATTGAAAATCAGGAGTAAAAATAGGGGGGGTTTAATTTAATGAGATTAAAATATTTTTTAAATTAAATTTTAAAGTCAAAATATTCTTTCTTTTTAATTTTTTTAATAGGTTCCTTTGTCATCAATCAACCATTATTTTTGTAATAATTTATGATAATTATTTTTTTGACCATTTATCATAATAATCTAAGTTTCTCAAAAATTATTTAGTATGATTTATATATTATTAATTTCAATAAATTATAGAAACTGCAATAAATTAAAAATAATAATAATTTTAATTTTTATATTAAAAGTTTAATAATTATGATAATAATTATTTACTTTAATAAAGTCAATAGAATGAATTGTAGCTCCAATTTTGAGTGGAGAATTGATTGCGGTGAATATGGGGAGGTAATGAAAGCGAATGAAGGCCGAATCAACCAATTAGATTGTGGAGTCAAGCACATGTCCTAGAAATCTAGAATCATCAATCAACTTGGTGGAAATACTGCACTAATGAATAAATGCTCCAAGATTACCAAACCTAGATTCCTTTAAAAGGTAGATTATTATTGTGCTAATTTTATCTTAAGCATAAATATGAACATTACAATTCTTGTTTAATATAAGATCTACGAGGTGATTAAGATTCACAATTTGTAAGTAGAATATAAATTAAGATAGCTAAAGTCAAGATGTTGATGGATGTGTAACAATGTAAAAAATTCTTTCTTGTAAAAGACTTTTTGATTTTGAATAATTTTAAATAAAATATAAAAATAAAATTATTAATTATCAAATAAATGAATTTATTGATGTAGAATTTCGTATAAGGATCAGCACTCGAATCTATTAGACTAAAAGTAATTTATTATATATTTGAAAATATTATATAAGAATTTTTTTGATTAACCATGAATCACTTTTTCAAGTAAAACCACGATATAATATTGAGTAGTATTTATCGTTGGCGTAAATATTTAAATCAGGAATTTATAACTTATTTTTTAAAATGAGTATCACCCAAAACTATTGAACCTTGAATGAAATTTATTATATCTTACATAATTTCATACACACAATATTTTTAAACAATATATATTTTACTATTAATAACTCATGTGATGCTCATATTATTAGAACTATATACTATAAATTCTTGATTCAAATTCTCACATTAACAAATTTTATATTTTTATATTATACAATAAATTTGTGTTTGATATACGAACAAAATTTCGCATCAACAGAATCCTTAATTAAAAAATGAGTTTGAATGTTTACTGTAAGTACCATATTCAACAAAATCCTCGATTAAGAAATATTAATATGTATATAAATTACTATAAAAAAATTTTAAATTAGAAAATACAATATAAATAAATCATAAAAGAATAATTTAATTAATTAAATTATGGAATAAATTTATTTATACTAATATTAATCTTATTTAACAGTAATTCATAAACAAAGGAATTGCATATAAGTCACATAATTATTACTTAAATATTAAATTAAAATCTTATTCAAATAAAAAAAATAAAAACTCTAACTAAAAAAGAAAATTAAATAAACTTTAATAAAAAATGTCGTTATTTTAACGAAAAATTGAGGGCATTATTGTAAATCAACTACTACGTTGTCCGATTTCCCACTGCCCTACTACTAAGTTTGCAAGAGTTGACGCCTCCCTCCATATTTCTCTCTCCATTACCAACAAAAAGAACGAGAAGCAGCAGCAGCAGCTCGAATTACGGTCCGGTTCACCTACGGTTCGTTTGCTTTTGTTGCTTCTAATGGGAAGCACCATAGAGAATCCGACAGCTCCGAAGGTTCCAATACCCGGCAAGCGTAACATTCTCATCACCAGCGCCTTGCCTTACGTCAACAACGTCCCTCACCTCGGCAATATCATCGGATGTAATATTCTAGTCGAATTCTCTCTGTTTAATACGAGCTCAATATCAAGAGTTTCTGTTTTTTGTTTTTGTTTTTTTGATTAATTAAAGATGTTTTGGTTATGACAGGTGTGTTGAGTGCTGACGTCTTTGCTCGGTTTTGCCGGCTTAGAGGATACAATACTATTTATATATGCGGAACTGATGAATATGGAACGGCAACTGAGACGAAGGCCATGGAAGAGAATTGCAGTCCCAAAGAGATTTGTGACAAGTAATAAGTTTCTGAAAATTTCTATGATTTTTAGGTTTTGCAGTGTGCACTTGTGTAGTATGTGTATGATGGTTAAAATAAAATGAATTGGTGATAAATTATGAGATGCTGATATTCAGATACAGATTCGTTTATGCTGCTAAAAGTGAATGGATTTGAACTGAAAACGCCAAAGGTATATTGAAAAAATTTTCTTACTGGACAATTGATAATTTGTGTTAATTTATTGGTGAGTTTCATATAAGGATTATGATCTTTTAGAATTTTGTATATCTTGATGTTTGCATGGTGATGAGTTCCTGTTGCAATTCTATGAAATTAGTTTACAAGCTGGGGATTTTTTCTTTGTAGATATCATGCAATTCATAAGGAAGTCTATGAATGGTTCAATATAAGTTTTGATATATTTGGACGTACATCAAGCCCGCAGCAGACTGAAGTGTGCCAAGCAATTTTCAAGAAATTGTTGGAGAATAGCTGGCTCGTAGAGAACACCATGCAACAGGTAACTTGCTTTTGTTTCATTGTCTTGATGGTTGTGATTCCTTAACCACCTCAATATTTTTCTTGTTTCTACTGGGCTTTTGTTTGACTTAAATACATTTTATCATTCAGCCTTACTGTGATACATGCCAAAGGTTCCTAGCTGATCGATTTGTAGAGGGTACTTGTCCAACTGAAGGATGTAATTATGAGTCTGCTCGAGGAGATCAATGTGAAAATTGTGGGAAGCTTTTGAACGCCACAGAATTGAAAGATCCTAAATGCAAGGTACATTGTCAATTTTTCTTCTTATACGTGTCTCTCACATGGTTAAAAAGATTACCAATGTCACGGAAGCTCTTTTGTGTATAGCAATGTACTCCTGTGATGCGTCAAGTCCGCACTTGATCGGCATTATCACTTTTCTTTTTCTACTTAAAACCTTTATAATCAAGCAATTAGAAGCACAAATAGTAATCACAAAGATAATACAATATTTATAAAGGTCTCTTGCCTTCAACCCTTTTATTAATCACTTAAGAAGGATTTTAAGTCACTCATAAATTCTTGGTGAATGTTCACAATACTTTTAGATTTTCTTTCTTTAGAATTTTCTCTCTCTAGTCTTTCTAAAGCTTTCTTACTCTATTTGAGTATCTTATATCCGAGAATCCCTTGTAACAATACTAAGGTCACTTTTTATAATGAAACCAACACTCTTAGTTTCCTAGGATCACAAGGTCCCTTATTAGTTTGATTTATAATCAAATTCTAACACGTGTGCCACATGTCATGCCATATCATCCGTTGGACCCTCCATCAGATCTTGTATGGTATATGTTGTGCCCACATTTGCTCATTTGGTTATAAGAGGAGTTAGATCGAGACTTGTTTTCCTAGTAAGGTGGTGCACTTTGGGTGAGACTTTTATTCTTCATACTTGGGTTATTGGACTAAGAGTTTTATCAAGAAGTATAGTTTGTATTAAAACATGACATGCTGTCTACTTAGCTTTTGTGAGTTCCTGTGTACTTGTCAGCATGTTGCTCACGCGTCCACTTAGCCTTTGTCTGAACCTATTGTGTGCCCACTCTATGTTACTTTGCACATGATATTGCATGTGCTCATCTTGGTTGCTTATGTGCCATTTCACCCATGGTGTTGCATATACCTGTGTCTATCTTGGTTGTTAATATGTTACTTTGCTCATACTGTTACTCACACCAAGACCAATCTGCACATGTTGCTACACACACAAAGGCCATTCCGTTCACACTCTTACACACACTACATCACGTGCTCACTTGTATTGCTCTTGGTTGATCCCTGCGCCTCATAGAGATCTACTACCTATTATGCGTGGGTTGCCTTCCTTACCCACACTAACCACCCAATAGCTAAGATCCAGGCGTTATCTTGATCTCGATCGTGCCTTCGAGTTTAAGGATGTAACAAACCTACTTCACTTGAAGAGTCCAATGTTCTCGTTGGATTGGAGAGGTAGTCCTTTGCTTGTTTCTCCAGTTGTCACAACATAATATCTCATTCCCAACTTGCATCTGTTGTGCTTCCCCCTTTCTACTAAGTCAAATATTCCGTTTTTCGATTTTTTTTACTCTATCCCATGGTTCGATGATTAAGGATATTCTCAACCTCTTTATCAAATTGTTTCTGGATCACTAGAGGAGCTCTCT
>JAVXUL010094598.1:0-21428 GCA_035590515.1 Trichilia minutiflora | reverse complement strand
TAAATATAAAGATTAAAAAAAATTAAATTAATTTTTTTTTAATTAGGTGGGTTAAACGAGCCGGCTCGCGAGTTAAACGAGCTGGCCCACTTAACCCGCGGGTTAAACGGACCGAGCCAAAAAAGCCTGCGAATTAAACGGACCAATTTTTTTTAGTCCTAACCCACCTAAATGCCGAGCCGAGCCGAACCGGCTCGCGGACCGCTGGCCCGTTTGATAGGTCTAATTAATAGTATATAAAATGGGATCAAATATATATACAGTAAAACATGTAAAATTATAGTTATGTTCTTGAGTTATAGACACGAGGCTTATAATAAGTATATTGTAAATATAAACATATTGATTATAGAAAACTTTAAATTAAAAAAAAATAATGAACCTAATAAAAAAATAAAATTTTACATTTACAATCATATCATTAGCTATTTTGTTAATTATTCTACATATTATATTAAAAATATTTATTTATATTAAAATAAAATTAATGTGATTGTCTAATTTTCTCTATAAAGACTTGAAAGTAGTAACATATATTATGACATATTGCTTTTGGATGTATTTATTTCTTTATATAATTATTTTTAATAAGTACATAAAATATTAATTAATTATAATTAATATTGACAATAATTAAGAAATATTTTTAGATTAAGAAAATTAATAAATATTTATTATAATAATTAATTTAATAAAATATATTTAAAATTGTTTTTTTACTGTAATCTTTAACTGGTTGTTCAATTAGTGAATTTTTTACTAATAAAATATTAAAATATTAATTTTATATTTAAAAATAAAAATGTAAGTAATGTACATTTTTTTATATAAATTATAAATATAAATATAAATATATCTAATACTTTGAAAAGCTATATTTCAAAATATCAGTTTATAAATTTTTTATTTTGTAGAATTAAACAAGCCTAAAACTTATTAGGCATATTTAGACAAGAGAAACAAACGTCACATAAGAATTAAAAAAAAAATTGCAATAAATCTAAAGGATTCGTTGGTTTTGATTTTAGATAATAGTAGAGTAATTTTGGATTGGTTCTGTTTTCAGTTTTAAAATAGAAAATTAAAAATTAAATTAAAACTAATTTTTATATTTAAAAATATGGTTACATTTACCGTATGCTTATTTTTATTTTTTTAAAAATATTAAATTAATTTAAAATTATATTTAAAATATAAAATATATAAAAAGAAGTAAAAAAGTAACAAAATAATAAAAAAATTCAAATTTTTTTTTTTTTGTATAAAATACATATTTATATAGGGGTGGGTGAAGTGGATTAAAGTTTAAAATTTAAACTAGTCCGCATATGTAATTTGGATTTTGATCAAACTAGCCCAAACTAGTAAGTACAATAAATGGATTCAATTTAAACCAACAATAAACTGAGTAGGTCAAAAATTGTAATTTAAAAATTAAAATTAAATTAAATTTATATATTATAATTAGACCATTTTAAAATATTGTATTATTAAATAATAAATGACTTATTTTGTATTTATTTTAATAATAATAAATAAAATTATTTATTTAAATAAACTAAAATTAATAAAATGAGTGTTATTTGTGAAGAGTGAACAAATAGAGAATAAATTATATTTATATCTTAATTAATAATAATTGTATGTGGTTAAATTTATATTGTAATATTAAATTTAACTAAATGTATACTTTAGTTATGCTATTTTTAAAATATCTATAAAAAAATTAATTTATTAATTACATTTATAAATTTAAATAAAAATAATTTAATATATAATTATAAAAAATATAAATATTTAAACTAATAATTTTTTAAAAATTTTGGATTTATATAAATATTTTGAAATCAGTTTCATTAAAATGTATGTCCTTTTCCGAATTTTAAATATAAAAAATATTCGGTCGGTTCGGTTCAATGACAATCGAACCGATACTGTAAAGTACAAAAGCACGACTTTTCGTAATTCTCTTTCGCTGTTACTTGTCCGATCGATTTGAAGGGTTATCAAAAACAGAAAGCCCTAATTTTTGGTTTTCACTTTAACGGCAAGCAAAACGACCTAAACTCGAATTTTAATTATAAAATGGGTAAGTGTCCGAACAGGAAGGTGAAGAAGAGAAGATATTCTCATATGACTGCTCGCCTAGCAAAATTCCTGCGCAAAGATATCTTTTTTTTAGTAAATTATCAAATTTCTTTATTTATATTTTATTGAAGGTTTGATTTTGCATTTTTTTTCTTGACTGAGAATTTATATTCACGCGACGACGCTGTTTATGATGAACTTAAAAAGCCAGATACTGACCAGAATCCCTTGCCTTTTGACGAGGATTTACCTGGAATGGGCCAATATTATTGCTTACACTGCGAGTAAGTTTTTTTATTTTTTATTTCAGTTTATGTGTTTTTGGGATTTGTTTGGCTTCCGAGAAATTCAAGGAAAAGAAAAGGCAATCACTGGTCAGAGATATGCTTAACGGTAACTGAGCTTCATAGCCGATATGACCACTTTGATTATGTTTATTTTGGGTTTTAGTTATTAAATTGAAGTTTTGGACTTTTATTTCAATGATGTGATTAAAAGTTAATATGGATTTTATATAAATATGTTTTCTTTCGAATGTTTGTTCTTGTTTACAGCCGATATTTTACGAATTTGTCAGTGCGTGATGAACATTTTAAAACAAAACGCCACAAGAAGCGGTGAATAACTTTGCCTTTATACTTTTCTTCTGATTTCTTGTTCGGTTTGAGTTTCTATTTATTTATTAGTTAATATTTTAATGATCTATTGAGTAATTACTCTAGCAAGAAATGACCTGTTTTGCCTACCAATATAAATAATAACATTTCTCTACAATTTTATGTTGCATGTTTATATAGTTTACCCATACCTTGAGTGTCAAAGGTTATTACATAAATTTTTTTTCCCATTTTTGACAAAGTTTCATGTTAGCTGCCAATTAAGCATTGTGATATTTTTCATCTTTTATTCTCTAAAGATCAGGAATTGCGTGAGAGTTTCATTTTTTTCAAATGATGAAGTTGCTTTGAATTTACTGATTATAGGCCAAAAATTTTCACATGTATTACATTAAACTGTATAAAAAAAGCTTATGCTTAATGAAAATCTTCTTTAAGCCTACTACTTTTTCATCTTAGAGCTCTAACATAAGATATCACAGTGGCAAACTGATATGAACATTAAATACAGGAGGCCCTGAGCCTTTAAGCACGAAAAAGAAATCACATATTCTATTATTTTTCTAGCGGCATAAGGATACTCCTTGTATTAATTTATCTAATGGTTTTGCTCGTCTTTTCTCATGAATATATTTATTTTCCTTAAAGAGAGATTTTGTTCCCCCTTAAGCAATTTATAACTTGACTCCAAAGTCAAATTAGCATAATTTAACTAAAAAGATCCCTGCATCTCAGCTGAGGGACATTGGAGTTATGCTACAATTGTGGGTTTCATTCCCACGTCTTGCCTTAAGTCAGCGAGCAGTCACCTTTAAATTCCTGCAAATGACAGCAAATGCTTGGGTACTAAATGTCTCAAATTTATCAAAGAAAATATCCTGTTTGATATTACTCTTGTTGAATGCAGTGTGAAAGAAATGATGGGTCCTAAACCTCACACTCAACTTGATGCTGACTTAGCTGCCGGGATGGGAATGCCAGACAATGGTCCAAAGCTGATGTCTATGTGAGGTTTCTGGTTTTTGGTTCTTTTAATATGTATTTTAAGATGATGAGTGAGTTAAGTCAGGCCTTCTGATTTTGATAGGATTAGGTCTTGTAATATTTTCTTTTGTGACATTGCTAGTATTGTTATAAATTAATCATTTTCCTTGTCATTTAATGTATTTCAATTGTGAAACATTATTTTTTTTGGATTTTGTCACCATGCCATTTTGTGCATCTTAGGTTCCATGTGCTATTGTGGTATTGTGGTGTGGTGGCTTTGAAGCAGCCGAACTCATTTTTAGCTTTGGTTCAAAGTATAGTAGAACCACCACATTCCCAAATGAAGCCTTTTGCTATGTGTCTGCAGTTAGAGATTATTCATTAACTGGTTTCAATCCTCAACTAAGTTTTAGTTCAATGTCTAACATCTATTTTTGGGATTAATTATGCATATCATCAAAACTATGTTTTCTACATTTTTGTTCGACAATTTACTGTCGTAGTCATGATAGTCATGTCATGTCATTGTGGGTATTGCTCATGATACAATAATTGTGGCATGGTGCTTCATTCATTAAATGGCTATTTTGAGATCTGTCCTGGGGTTGACCAATTCATTTTTGGATTTGATTCGATGACATTTTACTATCCAATGATAGTTATGGATGTGGGAAACTTTTCTGTGCATTATGGTGTTTAGTTCTTATAATTGATTCACAAAGCATTCTGTTGGTGTGGTAAATAAATGGTTGTTTTCCAGGTTTGTAATACAGTAGTTTACCTAACTAAGAAGGTCAGAAATTAATTTTTAATTAATGGGCGAAGGATTCAATTCAATGAAGAAAACACAATATTTTCTTTACGGCCCTGGGATTAATAATTCCTCCTAATAGAAGTCATAGCAGTTCATCTATGAGATGAAACCAACTCAGTCACTGTTTGGAACCTGGTCGTCTGGCTGAGCAGATTTGAAATTTCTTTCAAGACTATATTCAGATGATTTTTTTTCCTAGCGAGTGAGGGAGTTAATTATTGATTCTTTTAACTTGTAGACGTTTTCTATCATTTTCTGTTAAAGATTAGTTTTATTTGTCAAGAGCAAAAAAGCTTTATAACTTATAAGTTTTGAGAATAAAGCTTCTACAAGAAAATGAGAAACCCAAGGTTTCTTTCATAATGTAGAGTACGTAGCTCATTTCTGCTGCAATTTAGAAGCTGCAAATGTAGGCAAGTCAATGGATTGTTTGAATTTAGAGACATTAATGCAGTTGCTTTCTTGTTACCAGCTTATGCTGAGTTTCAAGGAGATAAGAATTTACGATTGAAGATTAAAAGAAAATAGTGAGGTGGTTTGCTTTTGCTTTTGCAGTAAATTATACTTCTCCTTTTTTTGTTTTTTTTGTTCCAGTTATCATTCTTGTTCTTCTATACTTGTATCTTTGGTGGGCTACTTTGTTTCAAATGAACAAAACTGCTGAAAATGTACAATGGTTGTGGAATAAATGTTGTAGCTATCAAATGTCCGCTTAAAATTGTGTTGGTCTTACAAAATTTTGGTGTATTAAACATTTTTCTACCTTGCTTTTATAGCATGGCCAAAACACTGGTTATACCACAATCTCAAACGAACACATAGTTTCACTAGTTAGCGTAAGCACCTCAATCTTGAAGGAATACATAGTTTCACTAGCAAGTAATTAGGTGGAGTACAAATTTTTTTGGATAAATGTAACCAATAACTCAAAACTCAGAATTTGATGGTCTCCCAGAGTTTGAAATCATCTAAATGTAACCAATAACTCAAAACTCAGAATTTGATGGTCTCCCAGAGTTTGAAATCATCTTGCTTTTACAAAGAAACAAAACCATGGCAGATTTTCAAAACAAGGCAATCATATTTTTCAGGTGTTCCTGTCACTCTTATTGTATTCTCGTCTTTGGCATGTCCAATCCAGACAAGAACCAAGAGTTGTTCACTCTTCTTGTTCTTAGCAGCGTCTTGGCCTAATACCCTTCCCAAAGGAAAAGCTATAAGCACTTCTGAAAGATTTGTTTTGTCTCACCTTAATTTTGAAAGCACAACAAATAAAGGGCTCGATAATACACTTTTTACTCCATAGCAATTATATATTATGTACTGACACCTATAATTGATTTTTAGTGATTGTATCTCCATAACCTTTATAGATTAAAAGTACTGTTAGAAACAAGACGTGTCGTTGACAAAACGCCAATAAAAGAAAGAGATTAGCTTTAGCTGTGGTCCATTTGCATACACTTCGGCGAGTAAGGCAATGATCAAACATTATCATCTGCTTGTCATTTTTGAAGCTATTTTCTCACTTTCTTTTTTTCTTTCATGCTTCTCCAGTAACAGAGTCTTCTGGTTGGATATGCGTAATTGTCCACCACCTCTTTTGATTTCTTCTGTATTTGATTTCTTCTGTAACTATCTTCTTTGGAGAGCTCTTCCTCCATGTGACCTTCGTCCAATAATTCAGTTCCCCACAAACGGTATCATAAATACATACATACCCCGATCCAGCTGGACCCAATTAAGATCAAGATTGGATGATACTGATGATATGAATTGCCGTATCTTAAAGCATGGATTGTGATGTCTATATAGTTGCTCAACATGAAATTATTATTCATTGGTGGTCGGATAATGATAGAATTCTAAAATGCATGCTTCCTGTCATGTTCAAATTTTAAATCATATTCATATTTGTCCCCAACATTTATTGGATTCCTATTCTATTAACGATTTGACATCTTTCGGCTCAACCGAGATTCAATGCTGATTTAAGTTTTTATCCAAGTAAATACACTCCTTTCTCGATAAGCACACAACATTATAAAATATGCTATCCTTTGACACTAATGCTCCTCAATTATTGTTGAACAAGGATCTTTCTTTCCATGATTTGCTTTTCCTGAAAGCAAAGACAAACAAAATGCATGAGGGATGCTGCCTCGGTTAACTCATTCTAAAGTATAACATTTCATTATCGTATCTTTTCCTTAGAAAAGATTCATAATGATAACATATATGGTAAAAAATTAGGTAATAAACATACTCTACTATACCAAAAACATTGAACTGAAAATCAGAACCCAAAAAACCATAAACGGGTATGTGGGAAATACTCCTCTTTTCTCACTGCTTTTTGTCTTTTAACTTACTATGCTTCTTTCTCATCATCATCTTTAGGCCTTGTTGAGGAACTTGAACCTGATGTCATTCCAATAACTTGACTATGTGTGAACCTCTGTAACTGTATCATCCGGGCGTAACACCCGTCAGGATAATTTTTCAACAGATGGGAATGAGATCCTTGTTCAGAGACTTTCCCATCATCGATTACTGCAATGACATGGGCATTCCTAATAGTTGATAGTCGATGAGCAACAACAATTGTCGTCTTTCCTGAGCAAGCACGGTCTAGAGCCTCCTGAACGGATCTCTCAGACTCGGTGTCGAGTGCACTTGTTGCCTCATCAAGTAACATAATCTCTGCCTTCCTCACAAGAGCCCTGGCAATTGCAATTCTTTGTTTCTGTCCACCAGAAAGTTGAACTCCTCTCTCCCCTACATATGTCTTGTAGCCATCTGGCAATGAGGATATGAACTTGTCGGCATTGGCCAATCTAGCTGCTTCTGTTATCTCAGCCTCAGTTGCTGACTCGTGCCCATAAGCAATGTTCTCATTAATTGTTGTAGCAAAGAGGCACGGCTCCTGTGGAACAATTGCCATGTGCCTTCGGAGGGACTTAAGATTGTATTTGCGAATATCCTTCCCATCAATCATAACCCGTCCTGATGAGGGCTCATAGAATCGCTGTATTAGTGCAATGACTGAACTCTTGCCACATCCACTAGGACCTACAAGAGCGAGAGTTTTGCCAGCTCGGGTACGAAGAGAGAGGTCACGGAAGATTGGGATATCAGGGCGGGATGGGTAAGAAAAGTCCACATGTTTCAATTCAACTTCCCCACGAAGATGGTCAGGAACAGGAGTGGCATCCGGATCATCAGGCTCTATTTCAGTTTTACGGTCAAGGAGATCAAAGACTGATCTCATGGCTTGCCCACCTTTAATGAAGTCAGGGGCCAGAGTTAGTGTTTCAGCTGCACCATTGGCTGAGACCATGAGGACCATGAAAACTCGGATTGTCTTTGAGAAATTAGAGATCCCGTGCTTCACAAGATAGGAAGAATACCAAAGGCCAAGAGCATAGGAAGCATAAAGGCAAAATTGAGCTACCCCATATCCACTACCAGCAATTTGTCCCTTCCAAAAACATCTCCGTAATGGAGTTTGAAGGTTGGTGGAGAAAAGACCAACAATCTTTGACTCTGAATTGAAGGCAGCGACAGTCCTTACATTGCCAATGGCCTCCCCTGCAAGTTGTGTGGCCTTGGCATGTGCAGCTTCCATGTCTCCAGAGAAACCTTTCATGAACATTTTCTATTGAAAATCCAACAAAAAGTTGTTCAGAATACAGTTAAATAACAGTATAATTATGAAGAATTAGATGTATATAAAGACCTGTAAAACAGTAGCTCCAACAACCATTGGGAAGACGGCCATGAGAACAAGGGCAAGTCGCCACTGCAAAACAAAACCTGCGCTGCAGGCAACTAGCAAAAGTGCTGTGTTCTGAACAATTACTTGAATACGGTCACCAATAGCTGATCTCACATTGTTGGCATCAAGAGCCAGCCTTGCTGCTATCCTAGCACTCTCATTTTCCTCCTGATCAAACCACGCCATTTCATTTTTCAGCACTGCAGCTAGCATCTTCTGCCTCACACGTTTTGTAAGGTTTTCTCCTACAATATCCCAGAAGGCATGCTGAAGAGTGTTGAAGAGAAGTTCAGCTGATGAAAGACCAATTAACAAGTAGCAGTATTTTGCGATTTCTTTGATCATGTAAGCATGGTCAGGATTATAATAGACGCTGAGGACAGCACTTAGAACATACGCAAAGAAGGCACTAAGGGAACCACATATAACAGAACCAATAGAACCTACTAAAGCATAAACCCATTCGGGAGAATTCATCTTTGCAAGGCGCCAGAATGAACTGGCTTGCTCCTTGAAAGCAAGTTTCTCAAGCCTGTAGTTGGGATATGTAGCATCAAGAGATAGACTAAAATCAGAAGTAGAGAAGTCAGATAGCCTGCGTGAGTAAGGTGATCGACCATATGAAGAATTTCGGGCAATTATGGGTGAGCTGACTGAGTTCCTGGCACTAGAAGGTCTGCAAATGTATTACCAAGTTAGGCAACCCATTTTCAGTTTTATAAGCAAAAATAAACAAATCAATATTTCAAATGTAACCTTGCACTACTCTTTCTGGCACTATTGAGAGCAGTTTCATGAGCTGCTTCCTGCATTCTTATGAGCTTGGCATACACACCATTCTCTCCCTTAGCAATGAGTTCATCATGAGTTCCAATTTCTGAGACACTTCCCTGTTGTAGCACAGCTACAAGATCTGCCTTGCGAATAGTGGAAAGGCGATGAGCAATGACAAGAGTTGTCCTCCCAATCATAAAACGGTCAAGAGCTTCCTGCACCAGCTTTTCTGATTCAGAATCCAGTGCACTTGTTGCCTCATCTAGAAGCAGGATTGCTGGGTTTTTCAGCATTGCCCTGGCTATAGCTATCCTCTGCTTTTGACCTCCTGAAAGCTGCAGTCCTCTCTCCCCTACCTGCCATCGTCAAATTATCAGTTTACAGCTATCTTAATCCTTTTTTTTCCCTAAAAGTTTTACAATTATCCATTTGATTCCCTAGAAAACAAATGAAATCTTATAGGTTCAGGATAAGTGGATAAACTCAAATTTCTTGTAAAATCAGCATGGTTAAAACAAAAGAAATTATCTTTTATTATCACTCTGATCAACTGTATAGTTTAGAACATAAGTTTGGTATTGCCTCTCTTAAATTAATAAATAATGAAAACTTGATTCTTCTGAGTTTAAGCCTCA
Organism: Trichilia minutiflora; assembly: GCA_035590515.1. Classification (NCBI taxonomy): domain Eukaryota; kingdom Viridiplantae; phylum Streptophyta; class Magnoliopsida; order Sapindales; family Meliaceae; genus Trichilia; species Trichilia minutiflora. The sequence continues at coordinate 11,735 of JAVXUL010094598.1, read as the reverse complement.
AGTGAATATAATAAACCAAATATGCTTTCAACAATTTCTTCTCCACCCTCATCAGTTTGTTTTGTTTATGCTTTTGTGTTCTGAACCTGTCATCTTCAAGCAATCATTTTCTTCCTTTCATATTTTTAGTCCTACAAAACCTCTATCATTTCTTTATTCTCTGTAAACTCTTATCATCTTCATTTTCTCTATCGTGCTTTATCCCACGTTCTCGGTTTTTTGGTCTTATTATACCTGCACATGCACAGATGCAGTGTTGACTGAAACATGTTACCTTCTTACAATTTCATGCATGATGGTTTTACATTGACTTCTTAAAAAACTATAAAACACTAAACAAAATAAAGTTAGGTTTTGTTTGTTGACCAAATTATCCATCCAAATCTTGAATAATAAAATATTTAGCAATTATGATGTCATTTAAAAATATAACCAAACATGATACTTTTGGTCAAGATCCATTATTCATTTCACCTTCTAGAATAGAATGACTGACTTTACCCCCTCTCCCGCCTCTCCCCAACTGCCATAAAGACAATATTACCCAATTGATTTACTTGATAATGGTTATCGATAGTAATTATTATGGCTAACAACTATCATTTCTTTTTTCTTGGTGCCAATATGCAAAGTTTTTAAAACTTACTCTACAGATCTCCTAACAATCCAATAACCGTGTCAATTTGTTAATATAAGATCTGAAATTGTTAGCTAACCTGAGTGTCAAAGCCGTCTGGTAACTTGATAATAAATGAATGAGCATTCGCTACTCTAGCAGCCTCTTCAATCTCACTTTGATTTGCATCTTGCCTACCCAACAGTATGTTCTCTCTAATACTTGTAGCAAAAAGAGCAGGCTCTTGGCTCACTAGTCCTATTTGCTGTCTCAACCATTTCAGATTCAATGACTTTATGTCATGTCCATCTAGCAACACTTGTCCTACACAAAAGTTGCCAAATTTGCTGAGATTTTACTTACCCATATGGAATTGAAGAACTCAAAACCAGTAATAACTTGATAAGAGTTTATTTTGATTAATTTGGATAGAAATTATAATGCAATTAACCTGAGGTCGGATCATAGAATCTCTCAATGAGTGAAACCACAGTGCTTTTACCAGAGCCACTGCTGCCTACTAAAGCAATGGTTTTTCCAGCGGGTACAGTGAGCAAAAAGTTGTTGAGGATCCGGACTTCAGGCCTTGAAGGGTAAGAGAAATCTACATTTTTCAGCTCTATGAGTCCAGTAACGGAGTCCAACTCCAAACCAGATTCATTATTTTTATCAATCCCTGGCTTATGGTCAATTATACGGAAAATTTTTGCTGCTGCAACTTTTGCCTTCGTAAATGCAGACATACTTGGTGCTGCCTGTGCTAAAGCCCTGAAACGAAAATCAAGAAAAAGCTTATGCAAATGAAATTTAAGCGGAGAATTGTAAATGTAATACATGTTTGGACAGGGAGATTAATACAGAGTATATTACTCACAATCCGCCGATCATGACCGCAAACATGGTGGCTATAGCTAGCCCTCCATTGGTGAAGTGGTGCCTAACAAGATAACCACCATACCAGAGAAGAAGAGCATAACAACAGAACACAACAAAATAAGTTGCACCCAAACCCATCCCCTTTGCAATTCCACTCTTGTAACCGAGTCTTTGAGCAATCTTCAATGCTGATGAGTAGGCTTGCAATGCTCTAGATTCACCAACAAATGCAAAAACAACCCGAATTTGAACCACTGTCTGCAATTTTTTTTGAAATCAGCAATACCCGGATGGGAAAAACAGAGAAACTTGGCAAAACCAATTCGTTGAAACTCAGAGAGAAGGAAAACTAATTGAAATTTGCATCTTTTTTACCTGTTCAACCATATTTCCAGCTTGCGATAGAGCTTCTTGGCTCTTGCTAGCGAGCTTGGCTAAAGTGGTAGCATGAATAGCTCCAATTACAGCTATGAGAGGAACAACTGCGAGTGTGACCAGAGCTAATTGCCACACGGCAGTGAAACCAACAACAAATCCAGTCACAAATGTTGCCATATAGTGAATGAAATTACCCAGCTGCTCAAAAAAACGTTCATAGAAAGCCTAGTTAGAAAACAGGAGATCCCAGAAAAGAAAACAAGAGAAGAATTTGAATAAAGATTGAAATGTTTTGCTTCACCTTCTCGCTAATGGCATCTTGGACCATCACTGCATCAGTGTTAATGGCATATACGACGTCGCTGGTTCGAACTTCAGTGTCAAAATACTGAATATCTTGGTTCAAAGCGGCTTCAAGGTATTTGATCCTCATCTTGGTTGATTGCCTCTCTCCGGTCCACATCCAACATGATATTTCTGAAACCAATTTCAAGCTTCTCTTTGTTATTAAACGAACAAAGCCAAGCGCAGAAACCAAGAAGCAATTGAAACAGAGCTTTAATTTGCAGAGAAGAAAACTGACCTGCCCATGAAGATGCCCAGATTGCAGCACCAACCACAAGAAAGTAAAATGCATACTGCACGAAAACCAGAAACAATGACATAACAAAGAGCCTTTTTGATTTACTGTGTGTAAAATGTAATAAGAATAGTTTGATTGTTAAGTCTGGAATTACCTTTAAAACTTCTTGCATCATCTTATCCACGTTATTGGCGTTAGAGCCGAAAGAGTTGACAAGATCGGCAAAGAACCGAAGAAAGAGAGGGAAAGAGCAGCCATGTACAAAAGAACCAAGAGAACCAATTGCCATTAAAACATAATCCAAACCATCTGCAAATCTTAAAAGTTCACCAAACCCAACTGCAGATACATCACCAGGCTTGTCTCCCATACCACAATCTTTCTTTGGCTCAGAGGAAGAAGATGAATCATTCTCCATTTCTCTTGTTCTATCCACAACAACACTTTCTTGATAGGGAATTGCCTCTCCTTCTCCTTCTTCTCCTCTTTCTTCTCGACAGTCTGTTTCTCTTGTTGGTGTTGGAGTTGCTGTTTTTGTAATTGGTGTAGATGGGTTGATTTTAAAAGGGTCTAAAGAAGGAGACACAAGTTCAAGGCCTTGCATTTCGGACCATCTCCACTGCTCAATCGTTTTTATCTCCTGAGAATCTTGTGACATTTGCAAAATTCCTAGCTAGCTAACTTTATGAACAAACACCCTCTATCTTTATTATCTCACTCTACCGGCTTTTGAGCCCATGGTATGTTTTTTTCCTGATAGCTTTTCTTTTCTAAATCACTTTTCTTAGGTTAAACTTTTAATCTTAATTGTTACCCATGGAGCTGTTATCTCAATAAGAGAGAGAGAGAAACAAGGAAGAAACTGTGTGGTTAGTGAGATTCAAGAGATTGCTTCTTGTGTAAAAGACAAAAATTTATTTTTATCCACCCAACAAACCCCACTGTGTGAAAACTTAGACACGGCGTTTTCGGCCAAATACACATACATATCAATTCAATCAACAACCCATCCATTAAATTTTTATCCATTTCCTACCTTCTAATGTTTATAATTTTATAAATTTACCCACTTCTTCAACTTTGGCTTCTTCTTCAAGTTAGATCATCAGTAAAAGTTAGTGAAAATATTTGCCCATCTCACTTCAATTCATTTCTTCGTCTCCTTCAAATCCGGCGACCTTTCCTCAATATTGCATCATAATAATAAATAAATCTCTCTTTTTTTAATACCCTTTAACCAAACAGATCATTTATCCTTCAACTTTTAGTAAAAAAAAAAAATTATTATGTTTCAATCTTGACCTTAAAACAAAAGAAAATTCAATAGTAAAAAAGTTATTAGGTAAACTCGAATTGTTTTAGTCAAAAAGCTGTAGCTTGTAAACTACTGTTAATTTATCTTCTAAGTAGTTAAAAACTTCCAACATTCAAATAAAATCTTAAAGTGGAACTTCACTTATTGTCAGAATCCCCAGATAAGATCTCACCATTTAAGGCATTAAACTACTTCCATTTACTACATTGTACATATTCATATGGATACACATAAATCAACATATACACAATACTATATGCTTCAGTTGAAAAAAAAAAGGAAAAATACAAGTGGGCTTCCAGGAAATTTTGTCAGCAAATCATCGACAAATCTGGGGATTCCTTCGCAATTTTGTTATTTATGGAAAACTGCCAGCAAATTTGTTGATGTTAAAAAAAAATAAATGAAAAACTAAAAAATGGTGGTTTTGATGATTCTGATTTCAGAGAGACTCAGAATTGTACACTGTCAGGTTTTCACCTATTTTTAAAGAAGAAGCTGAGCTCAGCCAACCCACTTCAATCACGCCGTTGGTTGTAAATAACTCTCTTTCTTTTTTCGTGGCTTAATTTACAATAAAGCTGCAGGAATTCTGACACTTCAAATTCCCCGAAATTGAAATTATTGTTTCTCTTTCTGTTCGTTATCTTTAGCTTCTTTCTAATTCTGCTGGCTGAAACACATGAAGAAAGATAATAAAGTGAGTAGCTGCCTTTCTCACGCTTAAAACTGTACTGCGAAGTCTGCTTCTCTTCTCGGCTAAGAGGTCCGTGTTTTTGCCGTTGCCTTTGCCTCACGGACACTTGTCTATTTCTGTATGTACTCAGCACCTGCTTTTTCAGACCATCATTTATTTGTTTTTATTTATTTGTTGTTTGTTATGCATTTATTTGTTAAAATGTAATTAATTGAATAATTAATTTGAGTTTTAAAAATATTAAAAATTTTGTTAACAAATATTTTTAGATATTTGTTAAAAAATTTATATTTAATATTTATAATAATTTTTATTATTCGATATAATAATTAATAAATTTTTTTATAAATTTTAATATATTAAAATTTATAATTTATCAAATATAAAAATTTTAACAGCCTCAAACGTACTTAGCAAAACTTTAACATTAAATTTCTCAAGTCTATCCCAATTGATAAGGTGATTGGACCATATATTATATCAATTTTAAAATAATTAATTATTCTATTTTAATATCCAATAAACAAAAGCCATGCTATTGACTCAGAATAAGTAAAGAATAAAAAAATATATTTAAATTCCATTTACTCTTTTATATTTTTTTAAATAGATTAATTACTCATAGTCCCTAATATTAAAAAAATATTTTAAAATTTGATTTATAATTTAAAACTTTAGATGATGATGATTAAGTGAAAATATGTTCTATATTAAAGCTAAAGGCTCTTTGGGTTTTAATATATTACAAGATAATAAAAATGTACTTAATGTTACATTTTAAAATAAAATTTCAAAGATTAATTAATATAATTGGAAATAGGAATAAAGGCATGACATATTCTTTTGCTTTTCCTTTATTCCATTAATTTTTATTAATCAAACATAGGAATTGTCTTTCCTTCGTGCTTTACATACACATGTCGTTTATTCCTATTCTTTTATTTCCATAGTATCAAACATATAATACAGAGTATTCATTGGCATAATCATCATTTTCTAACAATGTACGAATCCCTTTTTTTATTTTTTCATAAATTAAAAGCAAATAAGTTACTAATTTCTATTAAAAAGATCACATTATTTATTTGAATATAATTTATTCATTTATTATAATAAAAATATCAAAAATTAATTATAATTTTAATGTTTAAAATGTAAAGTAGGGAAGATAGTGGATTGGATTTTTTTCGGATACTTGATCCTAATACGATGGATTAGGATAATGAAAAATAGGTTTAGATATTAAAATTAAATCTATAACTATTTTAGATAGTGTTCGAATTTATAGTCCTGATTATCTATATATAAAATAAGATTTAATATATAGATACTCGCATAGAACAAACTCAATGCCTGTAAAAATTTTAAAATTTTATTTAATAAAAGTAAAATTTGAGCTTGTGATTTTCAAAATAAATAAGATATACTTTCTATTAAATCATGTTAATTATTTTATTAATAATAAGATACATAATAAATATAAATTTTAGTTTTTGTCTAATTATATTTATAATAAATTAGATATAATTAAAATAATTATTTTAATAGCTATTATTTTATTAATAGTAGGAAATAATTTAGGTATGTTTCATAAATTAACTATACATAAATAATTGATACAGTTATTTTAATAGTTAAATATCCATAATTGTAATAATTAATTTATATTAACACAAAGTCATTATATACTCATATATATTTATAATATTTATATCCAATTATTTTATTAACTTGATAAATATATTTAAGATGACTAATATATTTGATAAATAAATCATTTATTATATTCTTTCTATTTGAATTACACTTCTTAATTTTTGTAAGTTTTCGGAATTTTTACTAATAGTGGAATTTGTATAGGTACTGATGATGAATCACAAATTCAACGCATTTGACGGGGTAATTTTAAATTTTCCCTATCCTTTGTCTAAAACATAATCACTCCTGGAGAGGTGAATTTTAATCTCAACTATTTATTATTTATAATGGATGATTGAGATTAAAATTCACCTCCCCGAAAGTTTGATTATATTTTAGCCAGGAGAATTTGGAATTCTCCCTCTCCGGACAGTGAAATTTATCCCTTGGGCAATATACTCTTGGGTAAGAGGAGGTATTTGACAAAACTTAGGAAGAGCGATAGAATTTTTTTATGTTCGGACAGTGAAATTTGTCACTTAGGTAGTATACTCTCGAGTAAAAGGGTATTTGGCAGAACTTTAGAGAAGTGACAGAATTTTTGACACCTAAGCAACAAATTTTATCGTTGTGGTAGCAAAATTGCTGGAAACAATGAAGAACGTATCATGTGCTTGGAGTATTGGACAGATATTACATTACTTTGGCATCAATATTTACCGCTCAAACGGGGGATTTACAGTATATATGTCATTTTTCCTGAGAAAAAAGTGTAGCAATGTGTTATGGCAAATATTTTGTTGCCTAGGCAGCTATATTTGCTGCCCAAGCATGAGGGTTACTACTGCATTGCACATTCAAAAAAAAAGAAAAGAAAAAAAAAAGAAAAAATGGACTATTGATAAATTTATTAATAGATTTTTTAATTTATTTTTATTTAAATAAAATTAAAATTCATGTATCGTCGGCTTGATACGTAGTTATTTATATAAAACTACTAAATTATCACCAAAACCATTATAATAAAAATTTATCAAAAATAATCGACCATTATAAAGCCTTTTATCATATACAATAAATGGTTGATACATTATAACGAGAGGCTCTTACTATATAAATAGATATTTAAATAAGTTTTTAATACATTAATAATATGCAAAAATTTCGGTCATAGGCATTATGCAACAACAAACCCTTAGAAAATAATTATCTAGTTGATTACCATTGAAAATTTAAAATTATATGCATTGAATGTTGAGCTTCCATTTGCTTGAATCCCTTCATTTTAAATTAAAATAATTATTTAAAATAATTTAAAACATTGTCTTTACATTTTCTATTTGTGCATCTTCTGATTTTTTCCCTTCTCATTGTCTTGACATTTTTATTTATTACATCTATGTCTATTTTTAATATTAGCGGGAGAGTTGTCAGTATCTATAGAAGTAGGTTTCATGAAAATACTTTGTTGGCATTGACGTACACACAAAAATTGATTGTCGGTAAACATTAAAAGTGATCACGAAAACCATCGAAAGTGATAGTTTTTATTTTAAATATAATATTTAATAAATTATTATACTATTGACATTCTTGTTTATTATTTTTTTATTGTTTTTTTTTTGTCTAAATGTGAATTTAACTACTTTAGGTGCATCTACAGAAGATATTGACTGTTGATTTTCTTGCATTTCATCATGAATTAGGATGGATAATTTGCCTTATTTATAATCTTGTATTAGAATTTAAATATAAAAATTATATTTATACGAAGAATTAAAATATTATAAATTTAATTATAATATATATATAATTTGTATAGATTATATATTATGTATATATTTCATTTGAATTTTTATTGAGATGTTTTATTATTATATTTGTATTTTAAAAAAAGAGTTAAATAAATATTTATAAGATATGATAATATACGGGTATTATTAATCAGATTTAGGATGAATGTGAGTAATACAAATATTATTTAAATGAATTTAGGAAAAATTCAAGTACCTTAAGTGTAAACAAATAAAAACATAAGTATGATATTTTTCGTCAATAACCTGTCTATTGCCATCCCCAACATAAAGGTGTTTGAGCTATTTTAAAGGAGATATATAAAAATTTATGGATTTTAATTGTTTTAGCTAATAAATCATATTTATAATGGTACAAGTGATTTGAGATTTAAACATCGTTCACACAAGTTAAAAGGGGGTTGGGGGTCGAGTTTATGTTTTGTAATTTAATAAAAATTGAGACTATAAATTTATTTAAATAAGAATGTTAAAATAATTTTTTTTTTATAAACTAATGTCACATTATTATACATTTGTCACATATCTTATATAATTTAATTTTTGTTTTCATGATTTTTTCTTATTTTCATAAAAATATAAAAAAAAAATATATGATAATTCTACAATATTGTTTCATTAATTTATACAAAATATTATATTCTTACCTATAGTTTTATTTAAAACAAAATAAATTAATGAATTCTCCATTTATTTATAATGCGATAGGGACCAAATTAGCCTTCACTCTTCACGTACTTTGTTGAAAATTGAAAATAGAAAAACCCAAATGTGTAATTACACTACAAATTTACCATTTTGTAATTAGGTTATAATTTATGCATAAAGCTATTTAATTTTTTTACTAACCCTTGATTGTTGACCTATCTTTCCCATAGAGATAGAGTACTATTCATCATATTACATTTTGTGGGCCGTTCCCTACATAAATGATCTCAACGGTCGGATCAAATATTAGTAATACCATCAAACTAATATCAGTACTTTTGTTTAATTTGTTAGATAGAAGATTCCAACTCCATTACTTCATATCTGAGTTCAATGATTTCTCTTGATTTGAATATTTATTTCATCGGTCATTAAATAATAGAGTTAGGAATCAGATGAACAATTTTATATAAATACGAATCGGGAATTTTTTGTAATCTTGTTGATTATAATTTTAACCTTTTTTATAACTAATTATTACCTTAAATGTTTAATATGTATACATTAAATAATATAATTATACACATCAATATAATGCATGATTGAACAAATAATAATAATAATAATAATAATAATAATATAGAAGAGCATGGACACAAGTGATTTGTGAACAATAGATATAAAGAAAATGTACGAGAGCCAATGAGATTATTAGGATTATGAAATATATTTACATATACATGCATCCAACAAGGTCGTTAAAGATTAGGTGTAAAGTCATAGGGAATCGGTGGTTGCACTGCCATAAAGAAATCAATTGAACTAATTTGTGAAAAATGTTCTGCCTAATTGGAAGGGAGAAAGAAACATGGAAAATGAGTAATGGCTTTCAAGAAGTCAAAAAGGGAAAACCTAATTGCCTAATTCTCTCTCTCTCTTTATTGTTACTTAGAATCTAATATTACTTGTTATTTTAAAAAGGGCAATGGGGCGCGGCGCTCCATTTCATTAAGTCCATTAATCTTGCTTAGGGTGGGATTAAATTAAAGAGTAACTCAAATAACCAAAAAAAGGAAAAAAGAAAAAAAAAAGAAAAAAAGAAAATCCCCATTCAGAATTTTCTCAAAAGTGGTGCATGTGATGTGAAACTGATTATGCCATTCTTTCTTGGGGTAAAGTGCGCATTGATATATATTTTGTATAGGGGGAATTACATAAGAATCATATGGATGTTCCCATATCAAAATACAAAATATATGAAAGATGATCAGGTGTAATTTTAAGAAATTTTTACTCTATATATATTTCGTCTCAGGTATTTTATGGTTTAGAAATTTTATCATTCCAATTGAATTTTATCCCAGACAATTTGCGTCTTAGGAGGATCAACGTCTCAAGTATCCTTTATATCAGGATTTTCACCGTCTCAGGTGTTAAGAAGATAGGGACGGACTCCTTCTCAGATTTTTTGTAGTCATCAACAGTATATCTCAGGCATCCAACAGTTGGAGCTTACGAACATTCATTATCCTGGGAACCAGGATAATTTCTCAGGGAAATCGCTCCAAATCATGATTTCTTCCATAACTAACTTGTAGGCAATCCCTAACCAGGATACTAATGGATACGTGCCCCCTACGCAAAAATGTGAATGATTGCTGATAGCAGACCCACTATTGAGATAACCGCCTACCATAAATACATCTGTCCTATCCTCTGACCCTTTTCAGGTGATAGGACGGTGTCAGGCCTGTAAACCTGTAGATGTGTCAGTATTATTAATGAAATTCGGCTACACATTGTCCTATATCAGACATCACATCATTTCCATTCTTCAATATCAAGTCACTGTTAAGAGGACACTATATAAAACATCATTTTTCAACGACAGGGGGACTTTTGACTCTTTCATTTTCGGATCTTCAAAAAAATTGCTTTGGCACTTTGCATTTCAAAGAGATCTGGGCAACACTATTCCGCCGGAAATACTTTCTTCTCCGGTGACACATCCTTGATGATTTCTACCTTTTATTATAAATATCTGCCATTTCCAGTTTTCTTTCTATGTTTTTAGATCGTCGGACTTAGCATCACCTTCCTCCATATTTTTTCTAACTTAGGCATCGGAATTTTTTTGCTGGAAATCCCTCCTGACGTTATTCTGAAGGTGTTACCTTTTTACAGGCTTAAGAGGTGGAGCTTCGCCGGAACAACCACACTTTCAGTCGCCCTCCAGTGAAAAAAATTACCGTCTAACAGTAGCCACATCATTCTCACACTTCACCAGCTGAATGATTCCACATTGACCGCGAGGAGGGTCAACGGACAATTCTCGCACCAATAGTTGGCGTCGTCTATGGGAATCAAATAAAAAGCTATTGAAGTACCGTTTGTATAGGAAGTAAGGAAGAAAATGGAGCGTTTTTCTATAAGTTTTTACTTAGAAAAAAAATTAAAAACTTTAAGATGGTAGAAAGAAGACAAGAAGATGAAGATTCCAACTCCAGCAAAAGTACTGCTCGCGGAGGAGAAAAAATTTCTCTGACCAGAGAGGGGCCCTGGTCAGGAGGTAGACACGTAGATAGATTCCTGATCAGCAGGGCTGAAGCACTAAAGAAAGAATTTCTAGATGTCAAAAGACAGATGGCCAGGGAATCCGTTTCTCTAGGAGAAGAGAGAACGCCATTAGCTCCTAAGAGGCAAGAAAGTCAAGCTCTCCAAAGTGGTTAGGGAGGCAAAGTTTGGGGATCTAGAGAGGTATATGGTCATTTGTCTTAGCAGAGATTGACACCTGGGTAGAAAGGGATAGTGCTATCTAACGGGCCCGAATCGACGGGTTCGAGCCGGTCCGACGATTCCAGTTTCATGGAATCGGCCCAGCCGGAAAGCTTAAACGGTCCGGTCTGGGCTAGTTCGACGGTTCCAGTTTTATGGAACCGGATCGGAATCGAAAGTAGAACAGTAACGGGCTGGGCCGATTCGTCAGACGATTCTAGTCCGATCTAGTTCGATTTCGATTTGGTTCCGGTTTCAATTCCGATTTCGGTTCCGGTCCGGTCCGATTCTGGTTCTGGGTCAATTTCGTTCCGGTTTCGGTTTTATTAATTTTTTAATTTATAAAAATAATTAATTAAAATTTTATTTAGTAATATTAACTTAAAATCTAAAAT
>JAVXUL010094589.1:0-21429 GCA_035590515.1 Trichilia minutiflora | reverse complement strand
GAGAGAGATAATCATACTTTAAGTGTAAAATGATAAATTTAACTCTTAATACACATACACTTTTATGTACTCATCATTAATGATGCCTTGCATGAGATCCCAGAGTACGAGAACCCCGCCCCAAATGCTATTGAGGCCCAAGTACAGGGGGTGGGCCATGTAAAGGAGACAGAAGAAATAACCTGGTTGTTACGGCTGCTGCAAGACAGCGAGCGATGGCACACAGAGAAGGACCGATAACTGCAAACATTAGCCAACGAGATGTTGGAGATGAAGAAGATGATATAGGCCAACACGCAAGATGCGAAGGCACCGGATGAGACGATGGAGAGCAGTTTTCCTCGACTGGATGCCATAGCGGGGGATGAAGAGAGAGCCGGAAGGCAAACCAAGGCCAAGAGGTACACGGCAGCGAAAAAGGGGAAGAATAAGGCCATAAAGGAGCCCCAGTCGAGGGGAGTGGGGGCTAAAGACGCATGCATACCCCCTGTAACCTGGGAGAGACACTACCCCGGGTCCACAAGGGTATCTCGGAGCCCAACTACAGTTCAGGAAATACCCGATAACTCCATCCCACTTTCGAAAGACATGAGGGTATTATTAAAGTGGAGGAGGAGAAGGGAGCGAGAGGCACCCGGGCGGAAGGACTCGTGTCATGACGAGGAGCGAAAGATCGGCAACAAGGATAGGGATGTAGAGTCCTTGGTACGGAAGGTGATGGAGGAGGTGAGTAGAGAGAAAGCGGGCCTCCGAGGTGAGCTGGCTGACCCTGTTCCAGCAACTGGCCCCTACGCGAAGTCCCCCTTCGTGTCCCAACTGTTGAACCAGACCCTTCCCAAAAAGTTTAAAATACCTCACATTGCCCCATTCGCTGGGAGGACGGACCCGTCACTGTACATGGATTTTTTTCAAGAGATGATACTCGTTCAGGGTCTGAATGAAGAGCAAATATACCATCTATTTCCCTTAACCTTAGAGAGACAGGCTAGGAAGTGGTTTATCGGTCTAGCCCCCGGGAGCATCCGAAACTTTAACCAGTTGTATGAGGTGTTTACCACAGAGTTCAAAGGTGCGGTTCTTAGCACCAAGACCCCAAGTTCCTTGTTGCTGCTCAAACAAGAAAATAGCTAGAGCCTCAGGAGCTTCGCCAAGAGGTATCACGAAGAAGTACTCGAATTAGGGACTTACCACCACCCACTGGCTCTAAAAGGGCTGAGACAAGGACTTCAAATAGACCGAGCATGGTATGCTATTTACAAGTCCTCCGTGAGCACTTACGAAGCGGTCCGTAGAAAAATGCTCGACGAAATAGAAGTTGAAAATCAGGTAATGCTCAAAATGAAAGAGCAGAAGCCTGCAGAGGCTCCCCCAAGAGACGACAGTCGGTTCAGAAGGCCAGACTATAAGAAATGGAGGGGGGACAGAAGGAGATTCCCTGAAATTAATCGGGAGAGAGATCGAGCCCCCGAGTACTATCGGGGATATAGGAGAAGAGAGGAGCAATACCCCCGAGAACAAGGATCGCCTCGGAGAGACAATCCGAAATGGGTTGCTCAGATAGATCGACCGAGGCAGGAAGGACAGGGGGAGTTAAAGGAGAAGTTTACTCTACTGAACGCTCCCTTTTCCCAAATTTTGGAGGAAGTAAGAAAGCGAGGGACCTGTTACTGGACCCCCACCCACTTAGGTATAGGCCCTACGGAGAAGGAAGAAACAAGTATTGTGAATTCCACCAAGATGTGGGGCACACAACGGAATGATGTTACGAGTTGCAGAATTAGATTGAAATTTTGGTCAGAAACAACTACCTGAATGAGTTCGTAGCTCGTAAAGATCAAAGGCCTCGGGGAGTGATGATACAATGGTGATCATCGACGACCCTATACTGGCGGGGAACTGTAATAATTCTTAAAAGAATTATGCTCGATATTCTATCCCGAGTGCGAGTATGGAGCCCCACGTCCTGAACGTGCGAGCGGAGAAGAAACAGAAGATAGCCTCTGTGCCCATTTTGTTCACTGACGAGGATGAAAATGGGGTTCATTACCCTCATGATGATGCCCTTGTTGTTACAATGACAGTAGGGACCTCCCCAGTCGAGAGGATCTTAATTGACACGGGAAGCTCTACGGACATCATCTTTAAGGAAAAGCTAGATTCCTTGGGCATAAAGGACCTGAGGTTGAGACCAGTAGAGACTGCACTGCACGGGTTTAGAGAGTCATGTGTATACCCTCTGGGGACCATGCAGTTATCGATTACAATGGGCGACAAGCCCTACCAAAAGGTCACTATGGTGGAGCTCTAGGTGGTGGACCTGAAAATGCCCTACTCCATGATTCTTGGGAGACCATTTCTTCGATCTACAAAAGTGGTAGAAAGCGTACACTATTTAAAACTGAAATTCAGAGCCGGAGAAGGAATCGGGATCGTGAGAGGGAGTCAGAGAGAGTCCCAATCCTATTTTGCTACAGCCTCACAGAGCTCATATTGTATTCGTAAGCGCCCCTTGGAGGGCGAAGCCGAGGAAAATGAAAAAGATAATAGACGGGAGGAAGTCCCAGGGAAATCAAGTGGAGAGGGTAACCTGCTCGGGGAGTCCTCATCGCCTGAGCCGATTGAGGAAATAGAGTCGATTGTCTTAGATGAAGAACGGCCTGAGAGATCCGTGAGGATCGAGTCTCGCTTAACCCCCGAGCATAAGACATCGCTTGTTTGGGTACTCAGGAGGAATGCGGATGTGTTCGCCTGGTCCCATGATGATATACCAGGGATCAGCACTCGGGTCATATCTCACAGGTTGATGGTAAACCCAAAGTTCAAACCTGTAGCACAGAAAAGACGAACGTTTAACTCAGAAAGGAGAAAGGCCATCAAAGCCGAAGTGGGCAAGCTTTTGAAAGCAGGATTCATTCGGGAGGTCCAATATCCCGAGTGGATTACAAATGTTGTACTTGTGAAGAAACCTAACGGGAAATGGAGGATGTGTGTAGACTTCACTGATTTGAACAAAACTTGCCCGAAGGATAGTTTTTCTCTTCCGAAGGTTGACCAGCTAATAGATGTCACGGCTGGCCATGAGCTCCTTAGTTTTATGGACGCCTTATTGGGATATAATCAGATCAGGATGCATGAGCCCGACCAAGATAAAACTGCGTTCGTCACTGACCAAGGGCTATATTGCTACACAGTCATGCCCTTTGGGTTAAAGAACGCCGGGGCCACGTTCCAGAGGCTGGTTAACAAGGTATTTGAGCCTCTAATAGGGTCCACTATGGAGGTGTATGTGGACGACATGATTACGAAGTCTATACAGACTTCTGACCATACCAATCATCTGGAAGAGACCTTTTTCTATCTGAGGAGGTATAGCATGAAGTTGAATCCCGAGAAATGCTCGTTTGGATACATGGTTAGTGAAAGGGGCATCGAAGCCAACTCCCAAAAGATCCAGGCCATCCTCGATCTGAGGTCCCTGACCATAAAGGAGTTGTAGAGTTTGACGGAGAAATTAGTAGCCCTGAGTAGATTCGTCTCTAAGGCTACAGATAAATGCTTCCCTATCTTTCAGATGATGAGGAAGGGGAAGAGATTGCAATGGGATGAAAACTGTGACCAGAGCTTCCGAGAGCTCAAAGAATACCTGGCACATTTTCCCCACCTTGTAAGCCCAGAGAGGGGAGATGTCTTGCAGCTATATCTGACAGTCAGGGAATACTATGTCAGCTCTGTCTTGGTAAAGAAGGATGAGGAAAAGATACAGAGGCCCATATACTACACC
The DNA here is from genome assembly GCA_035590515.1 of Trichilia minutiflora. NCBI lineage: Eukaryota > Viridiplantae > Streptophyta > Magnoliopsida > Sapindales > Meliaceae > Trichilia > Trichilia minutiflora. The sequence continues at coordinate 17,648 of JAVXUL010094589.1, read as the reverse complement.
AGCAAGTCGTTGTTAGACGCAAAGACGAGATATACCCCTCACAAGAAGTTTGCCCTTTCGCTTGTTGTGACTGCAAGAAAATTGGGCCCTTATTTCCAGGCTCATCGAGTAATTGTAATGACTGATCAACCCCTGAGGTAGATCCTTCACAAGCCCGATTTATCAGGAAGGCTGATGAAGTGGTCGATTGAATTGAGCGAGTATGAAATCGAGTACAAACCTCGAAGGGCTATCAAGGGGCAAGTATTGGCAAATTTTATGGCAGAACTTACTATCTCGGACCAGCTAATCGTACTGCAGGTCTCAGACATCGGTAATAGTCGAGACGAGGGTAATGGCCCCGACTCCCAGACCCAAAAAGGGATATGGCAAATGTACGTTGATGAGGCATCAAACATGCAAGGGGGAGGAGCGAGAATAATCTTGAGAAAGCCGAGTGGAGAAGAAGTTATGTATTCCCTGTAGTTTGACTTTAAAGTGACCAACAATGAGGCAGAGTATGAGGCGTTGATTAACAGAATGAAATTGGCAAAGGCTTTGGGGGCTTGGAACCTAAATGTGTACAACGATTCGCAATTAATCGTCAATCAGCTGAACCGGCAGTTTCAGGCTCGGGAAGATAATATGCAAGCCTACTTGGTACAAGCCAGAAAGTTAATTGAGGCCTTTCAGAACATCACTGTTGAACAACTCCCCCGAGCAAAAAATTCCAGGACGGATTCTTTGGCGAAGTTGGCCTCGGTATTCAAGGAGAAGTCTCTGGCTACAATGTCAATCGAACTCCTGACACAGAGGAGCGTGAATCTGAGAGAAGATCTTGTTGCGACCCTACAGGAGACCCCCGACCCGACCTGGATGAGAAAGCATACATCCAGCATAGAAAGCTCCCGAGTGACCAGAACGAGGCCAGGAAAATAAAGAACCGAGCAGCCAGGTACGCTATCCTTGACAACACCCTGTATAAATGTAGATTTACTCTGTCATACTTGAAATGTTTAAAACCAGATGAGGCAGATAAAGTCCTTGAGGAAATACACAATGAAACCTACGGTAGCCACGGAGGGGCTCCTTCACTGATGTACAAAATTATCTGGCAAGGATATTATTGGCCCACAGTTTCTCAAGATGCTCTTAAGATAGTCAAATCTTGCCACCAGTGTCAAATTCATGGCGATATCCCAAGACAGTCCCCGGAGGAGTTCACTTGTCTCTCGAGTTCTTGGCCTTTCTCTCAGTGGGGGCTGGATCTAATCGGGCCACTTCTGACTGCCCGAGCCAATACCAAATACGCCATCATGGCCATTGACTATTTCATAAAGTGGGTGGAAGCAGAGTCGCTCTCCAGCATAACTGAGAAGAGCACTATCATATTTGTGAAGCAGAACATAATATATCGCTTCGGGGTTCTGCATGTATTGGTTGTTGATCATGGAAAGCAATTCGATAATGCTCGGTTCAAAAAATTCTGTTCGGAGTCCTGCATCGACTTGAAATTTGCTACCCCAGCACACCCACAAGCTAATGGACAGGTCGAGGTTGCCAATAAGATAATCAAGAAGACACTCAAGAAGAAACTCGGGGAGCATAAAGGGGAATGGATTGATAAACTACACGAGGTCCTCTGGGCGTACAGAATTACTCCCCGAACAGCAACAGGAGAGTCCCCCTTTCTATTAGCTTTTGGATGTGAAGCCATGATTCCGGTGGAAATCAACATTTCGACTCTCCGAGTGCAGGACTATACAGAAGAGAGAAATGAGGCTAGCCGAAGATTGGAGTTAGATCTGGTGAACGAAAAGAGAGATGAGGCCGCAATTCGGGCATCCGCACACCAACAGAGGGTATCCCGATACTATGACCAGAAGGTCAGACATCGAACCTTCCAGAGATGAGACCTCATCCTCCAAAGAGTGACTCTAAACACCAAAGTCCCGGGTGAAGTGGTATTTGGAGCCAATTGGGAAGGACTATACAAAGTCGTCCAAGTACTCAGACCTGGGGTTTACAAATTAGAGACCCCGAGTGGCACCCCATTAAGAAAGTCATGGAATAGGTTGAAAATCCACTATCCATGACCCAACCCTCTTGGCGACAGACCCCTCGATCCTACGACCAGCGTCGAGCCTTCCTGCTCCATCAAGGATATGCGTCGAGCCTGCTTGCTCCGCAATGTATATACGCGAGCCCCTCTCGAATACTCCATTAGGTCCTGACTCTGATAGTTGAAGCTAGCCCAATTTCTTATATGAGAAGACCTTAGGCCAACAGGACCGTTTTATCTTCGAGCTAAGGATATTTATTAGGGAACCATTTTGTTCCAAGAGCCCATGGACCATTTTGTGCGGGGTTAAATCTTGAGAAGATGGAACCATTTTGTTTTAAGGGCCCACGGACCATTTTGTGCAGGGTCGGATCCTGAGAAAATGGAACCATTTTGTTCCTAGGGCCCACAGACCATTTTGTGCGGGGTCGAATCCTGAGAAGGCGGAACCATTTTGTTTCCAGGGCCCAGTGACCATTTTGTGCGGGACCGAATCCTGAGAAGACGAAACTATTTTGTTCCAAGATCCCACAGACCATTTTGTGCGGGTTCGGATCTTGAGAAAATGGAACCATTTTGTTCCCAAGGCCCACAGACCATTTCGTGTGGGACCGGATCCTGAGAAGACGGAACCATTTTGTTTCAAGGGCCCACAGACCATTTTGTACGGGGTCGGATCTTGAGAAGACGGAACCATTTTGTTCCAAAGGCCCATAGACCATTTTGTGCGGGATCGGATCCTGAGAAAATGGAACCATTTTGTTCCCAGGGCCCACGGACCATTTTGCGCGGGGCCGGATCGTGAGAAGACGAAACCATTTTGTTCTCAGGGCCCACAGACCATTTTGTGCGGGGTCGGATCCTGAGAAGACGGAACCGTTTTGTTCCCAAGCCACGCGGACCATTTTATCCGAGGCCAGCTACCTGTTTCAGTTTTCCTTTACAGGTACCAGGATACCTGGGAGAGGCTAACCACCTGCGGTTTGTATTTTTTGTATGATTTTTTGTTATATAACTCTATTTTTATAGTCAGGTTAACTAACAAACCGGCCTGTATATACTTCTCTCTCTGTAAATATTCTCTTTGGTTTCAGTGTTAAATGAAAGTGACACATTTATGTTCCCACCGAATCGAGTGGCAGTCCGTCCAATCGTATATTAGCCCGGGACGGATAAGTTGAACATATTACTTGCACGAATTTTTCAATTTACAAATTTCCTTAAATTATTTGTTCGGGGGCCGCGTCTGAATATATTAGGGCCATATGTGCATATATTTTCCTGAAGCGGTCTATTCAACCAAAAATTTTTCTAAGTCATACGCTCAGGATGTTCTTACAAACGCGCTTGCATAACATACCTATGAATTGTTTCATTTTATATATATATCCAGAATTTGTTTAAGTCCTGTATTCGGATGCTTTCCTCGAGTAGGCAGATTCTCTACGTTTTTGGTATTTATATAAGTCTCATGTTCGGATGTTTTCTCCGAATGGGCGGGTTTTCTATATATCCGAAATTTATTTAAGTCATGTATTCGGATGCTTTCCCCAAGCAGGCAGATTCCCTACGTTTCCGATATTTGTATAAGTCCCATCTTCGGATGTTTTTCTCGAATGGACGGGTTTTCTATATATCCGAAATTTATTTAAGTTCTATATTCGGATGCTTTCTCCAAGCAGGCAGATTCTCTACGTTTTTGGTATTTATGTAAGTCCCATATTAGGATGTTTTTCCTGAATGGGCGGGTTTTCTATGTATCCAAAATTTATTTAAGTCTTATATTCGGATGCTTTTCCCGAGCAGGCAGATTCTCTACATTTCTGGTATTTATATAAGTCCCATGTTCAGATGTTTTCCCCGAATGGGCGGATTTTTTATATATCCAGAATTTGTTTAAGTCCTGTATTCTGATGCTTTTCCTAAGCAGTCAGATTCTCTATGTTTTTGGTATTTATGTAAGTCCCATGTTCGAATGTTTTTCTCGAATGGACAGATTTTCTATATATCCGAAATTTATCTAAGTCCTGTGTCCGAATGTCTTCCCCGAACAGGCAGATTCTCTACGTTTTTGGTATTTATGTAAGTCCCATGTTCGAATATTTTCCCCGAATGGGCGGGTTTTCTATGTATCCAAAATTTATTTAAGTCCTATATTCGGATGCTTTCCCCGAGCAGGTAGATTCTCTAAATTTTCGGTATTTATATAAGTCCCATGTTCGAATGTTTTTCCCGAATGGACGGGTTTTCTATATATCCAAAATTTGTTTAAGTCCTGTATTCTGATCCTTTTCTCGAGCAGTCAGATTCTCTATGTTTTCGGTATTTATGTAAGTCCCATGTTCGAATGTTTTTCCCAAATGGGCAGATTTTCTATATATCCGAAATTTATCTAAGTCCTGTGTTCAGATGTCTTCCCCGAACATACAAATTCTCTGTGTTTTCAGAATTTATCTAAGTTTTATATTCGGATGCACTCTTCGAACGAACAAGCCCCTTTGTGGAATATTTGAAAAGTTTTCGTCCTTTATTCGGGTAAGCTCTCTGAGTTAGTGAGCCCCTTATCGGGACATTGGGAGTACTTCTAAGGTATTTATTCGGGTCGCTGCCCGAGTTGTTGGGTCATTCGGTTATTCATATCGAGTTGAGTGCTCTTTTCCTAAGAAAATATTCTGAGCGTGGGAATCAGAGAAACATTACGAGATATACCGAGCAGAACAAGACAAAGTGTAGAGAAGTGAAAACTTTATCTATGAAGTGTATTTACAGTATTCACCCTACTGGGTTTTGTTTACATTGGCAGGGTCCTGAGCAGCCGAGTCAGAGGTAGGATCCGGTGGAAGTTGGCCCGACCCGAAAGGAGCATCCGCAAGAAGCTCGGAGAGTGCAGTCCCCGAGGCGGGTATGTTTGGGGTCTTCGAGGCGAGAATCTCTTGGGCCTGCAGGGCCGGGGGCTCTTGCTCCACCCCTGTGCCTTGGGCTCCGAAGTCGAGCACTTCTCTCCCCAACACCTCATAGAGCCACCCGAGGTTGAGGTCGGGGTATTTCTCATGGAAGGCTTGGCAAGTCAGATCAATTGCCTGATTCATCGACACCACTCCCTCGGCTTCGAGTTTCTCCGCCAAGGCCCGGAGTCTCTCAGGCTCCCCAGCGAGCTGCATCCTCAAAATCTCCATCTCAAAATGCTGCAACTCAACCCGAGACTCAGGCTCGCGATCTCAGGATTACACCCCGAGTGTATGGACTCAAGGGCAGCCATTTGAAGCTCAAGTCTCTCCTTTTCCTTTAGCCACTCGGCCTCTTTGACTTCCCATTGAGACCTTTCGGTTGCCAGAGCCGCCTCCGCCTTCTCTTGCTCCCCCAGAGCGAATTCACTCTCCTTCTGGAGCTTCTTTATTTTGCTCGTCTCATCCTTCCGAGCGTTCATTTCTTGCCCCAGCTGAAAGCAAGACTGCAGTCGGAAAGAAGTGAAGTATTAGTAGTTGGCATTCATGAGCATAAAATAAAAACCAAAAGTGTTGCACTTACTATTAGACCCCATCTGTATACAGAATTTAGGGTGTCCACACTCCCCTCTTGACCTAGCTTGTCGACCAAGCCCGGGGTTATGCTCCGATCAGCGTCATTTATTAGGTTGAGGAGATGGGAAAAATGTTTCTGCTTTCTGTTGGAGATGTCATCCATCATCAACTTAGCAATCTTGGCGACCCCGTATAAGTCACCAGAATTGGCTTTTGGGGTGTCCGACCCCTCGATTCTTATTTGTTTGGTGGCAGGCCCCACCTTGAGATCCTCCTAAGACCTTTTCTGCCCCTTGCCCGATGGCGGCTTCTCCATCATAACCCCTTTGCCCTTGTCCACGACCATTATGAACACGAACTTGGAGTCAGAGTCTGAGGGCCCCTGGATCCTTCTAAGTGTCAGCCCTCCCCGACCCTGCTGCTTTCCAGAGGGAGTGGTCTGTTGCGGGGTAATACCAGTCGGATCCTCGGTTGGTTTCTTTTTGGCCAGCTTGCCAATGGAGGCCAAGATTGACGATTTTCTTGAAGACATTTTGGACTCTGCAGAAAGAATATTTGGGGAGTCAGATATACATGCCATGAAATATGTATATGTGTATTACAAGTTCGGGCGTTCAGTAAGAAGTTATACTCTGGGCATAGTGCTTTTTGGTCAGATGCACAATATCTCTACTAGGACAGGTTGTTATTAGGCCTGATCTGAGTAAATGCGTATCTGAAAGTAGCAACTTCTGGTCTGGGGACTGCTCCCTAGCCTGCCTAATATTCTCAAGGCTACGAGGGCTTGGTTCCGACTCCCTAGACCAAGGTAAAGGCTCCCTGAAGGCACCCGGGACAAACAGGTGCGGCTCGGAGTTCCAATTTCCCCCCATGAAGAACCACTTGGTCTTCTAGTCTTTATTGCTTGTGGGGTTTCCCCTTATGGGGTTGGATTTTTGGGGCCTCGACTGTAGGAATACCCACCCATGGTTCTTCCCGGGATTTTTCTTGAGCGTAAACATATGCTCTATTTCCTCCATGAGGTGCGGTGAATCGGATATCCACCCCTACAGTACATACAACCCCACCAACGTCCTCCACCCATTCAAATTCAACTGGTAGGGGGCTATATTCATATGGGACAGAAGCATACAGAAATAGGGCTGCAAAGGTAACCTAACCCCCAAAAGGAACAACTCCTCATTGAAGGCTACTTCACCCTCGAGAGGAGTGCTAGGCATCTCGTTAGCCTCGGGGACCCAGAGGTATATATTCTTAGGAATGTCAAATAAGGCCGTGTAGGCCTCTAAATCGGTCTCCATGACCGACAAAATGAATCAGTCTTGTTTGTAGGGGGACCGCACCTCAAAAAGTGGCTCGGGACTTTTTATCAATCCCCTACTCGCTTCTACATTGTCTCCCCCTTCAACAGCCTCAGGTTGGGTTGACGAGCTAGAAATAGAAGTCATTTCTGCTCAGAAAAAACAAAAAAGGGGAGTCAGAGGGCTGTTTTGGGATCATAGACAACCTATGGCAATCTTCCTACTCGGCCCCTATTAGGCCTTCTACCCTGATTGTTTTCTACTTCATCGGAACATGCATCATTACGGATTATTCACCGAACAAAAAGCACAACCGCACATGTAAGAGGAGAAGGAAGAAAATACTTATCAAATGAGTATGCTGAGAACGACTGAAAGTGTTGAGAATCGGCGAAGTTGCTCTGAGTGCTGTATGCTCGGATACTTTTTGCTTTCGGGTGCAGATATGGAAGAAGAAAAAAAGTTCATCAGAAAAGGGAGGGGTATTTATAGACGAGCTAAGGAAACCCCGACCGTAGATTTCGATCTAACAGGCGGGGAGGTGCCGCGTCACCTGAATACGGAGCGCCATAAGTCGATTACTATCCAAAATTTAATGAAGTGGGACCCGCCCTAGCATTTAATGATGACGGCCCGGATATTGCGGCTTCTCAGACTGATCCGGCAATGGGGGGTGACACGCATGTACGGACGGTTGCGTTCCTAAAGAAGAAACCGAAATGTGAATGACAGTCGAGCGGGAACTAAGCAGTTTTCAATTAAAACCCTGTTTAATTAAAAACTAGGAGGCTTAGTGTTGGGGAATCTTAGTGTAGCCCAGGCTCATCTCCATGTCCTTACCCAGGCCCGTTGGGCACGCAGCTCATTCTCAGGTGAATTCCCCGACACGACGACTCTCCGAGAAGTTGATTACTTCATCGAGGAGACGGTCAAAACACCTCTGACATTTTGTCCGAGTTGACTACCCAGAAGATTCTCGATGAGTTATCTACGGATTAACTTGCACTCGGACTCGAGGTATGCAACGACATGCCTTCTGGACTCGAGAAATCGGACCAACATATCCTTTTCCAACAGAGTAGAGATTCGCGGGCGCTCGAGGTATGCATGAATCCCACGCGCCACGTTCTGACGCCTTCAGAATTACCATCCACTGTGTAAAGGTCTCTCGGGAACTAGGGGATTTTATTCTCGGGAGAGCTGGAAGCCACGCTCCGGGACACGAGCACTCGGACACTCAGGAGTTACGTGACAGGTAATAGTATCACCATCTCCCATGTTTATTGACTTTTATAGCAAGTTGTTCTGGACGCACCAACCACACGGCAACACGTGTCCAAAAGTACAAAATCCTAGGCTTTCAATGTGCAGTGCCCAGAAATCGAGGATAGTGGAGATTCTCTGGCTTTTCACTCATCTCAAGGGATTTTGCACAGACTTTGGGCGGGAATGTTACAGGAACTCCACAAAAAAGGGTAAAAAGGTATTTTGTACAGAGACACATGAATGCATACATTCTGAACGATTAATTGTTCACAACACACACAGAGGATGTTCTGGCGCCTTCAGAATTATCACCCACTATGTAAAGACCTCCCGGGAACCAGGGGATTTCATTCTCGGGAGAGCTGGAAGCTACGCTCGAGGACACGGACGCTCAGACACTCAGGAGTTACGTGACAGGTAACAGTATCACCATCTCCCATGTTATTGACTTTTGTAGCAAGTTATTCTGGATGCACCAACCACACGGCAACACATGTCCAAAAGTACAAAATCCTAGGCTTCCAATGCGCAGTGCCCAAAAATCGAGGATAGTGGAGATTCTATGGCTTTTCACTCATCCCAAGGGATTTTGCACAGATTTTGGGTGAGAATGTTACAGGAACTCCACAAAAAAGGGTAAAAAGGTTTATTTTGTATAGAGACACATGAATGCATATATTCTGGACGATTAATTGTTCACAACACACACAGAGGATATTCCATTTGCATTTTCTCTGAAAGCTTTATGTTTTTAACCTGCATGCACACCTCTCTCACACACAAAGTAAAATCCTCACTAACTTAAGCATCGGAGGGTTTTCGTTGGGAAATCGGCTTTATCCCTAAAGTGTTCTGTGTGTTTTGCAGCCTCAAACTCAAGGACAGGAAGAAGAAAATATCTACTGATATAGAAAAAATCGCCGTGATATTTTCTTGCATCAACACATAATTTTATTCAAATAAATTAAAAGATTTATTCAATTGAATATCTATTCGTTTGAAGAAATTAATGAGTTTGTTCGATCAAAATTTTACAAACTCCTTATAAATAAAGTATCACAAATTTATTCAAATGACTTAAGTTATTTATTCAATAGAATAGATTAAGTCTATACGATTGAAGAAGAGATCCTGTCATCAAATGTCTTGCGGAATTTGTTCGACCAAAAACCCTTTCTAAAGATTTTGTGACATTTATCAAAATTCATTGAACACATGTCAAAGTAAATAATTTTAAAAAGAATTAAAAAATAGTAGCCTTATTATTTATGTAAAAAATGAGAAGTTTTAAACTTTAGTCAAATAGGCTCACAAGATTATTTAATTTTATGATTAAAACATTAGTGAGCTTAAATATATGCATATTTACAAGTAAATTTTTTTTTTGTAACTGAAGTATTCGGACCAGCTTACGCGCATCTCGACTAATCATCGGAGGAGGCTAACGTAATATCCCACCATCACGACCCCCCACTTAAATCATGAATACATCCAAAGAATCGAACTCAAGACCGTACACCTAACCACACAGTTCCAAATTCACTTCTGCCAACTAAACTATCAACGGGTGAATTACAAGTAAAATTAATCCAATACCTATAAGGAATGACTTCAATTCTCGAAAACTTCCATGTCTTAATCCAAATCATCTCTATTCTTTCACGACTTATTTGAATATTTGTTTGATTTACTCCTTTTCTTTCATTTCCTCAAATCATTCATTTTATTACCATCAATCAAAATTAAGGGTTGTAATGTAAGTGTCACCAGTTTGATAATTGCACTTATAAAAATCTACTTGTGCCTCATGTTGAGTATGGTTTCTTGCCAAAGTTTTATAAGGTCAATCTATACAATTGAACAGATTTTTCAGTTAAACTTAAAACTAGAATCAGCTTCATTACAATTTCAAAGAGTTGTGAGGAATCTTTCCATCTTAACCCCATAACACTTGCTCCTCTTAAATTTAATAAACTTATGCACAGAACAAAACTCAAATGCACAATAAACTCTATGACATATTGAACGTTTCTAAAGAATATCAATCAATAAAATGAAAAATAAATTACATTCTCTTAACAAACAATATCAAAACATGGTAAACAATAACACAACTGATTGCTCGGTCTTTCATTCAATCATATCACAAGAATCAAACTATATGGCATTCATAAATGGCTTGAAATGCGATACAGAAAGAGGTGATTGCTGTTGCTTATAAATTTTTACTTTGAACCGATAGCTCATTCTTAACTTGGTCTCTCAAAACTCTCCTCAGTAACTTGTTAGAAATAGCAGTTCGAGGAAACTCCAAGGCAATCTTGACCAAGCTCACCTGGTAATCAAAATCACATCAGAATAGATTGATAGGAAACTTTAAGGTCTCAGGATTAAACTACAAGGACTGGTAATAAAATGTGGAAGTTTCTTAACATCAAACCTCAAGACAAGAGTTGAGGTTGCTTTGAAGGGCGTTTGTAAATATCATCTTAAGTCTGGCTGGCTGGCTGCTAAATCCTTTCTTTAGTATCACGAATAGAACCAACATTTCTGGACCACCACCCACTGTCGGTACACTGATTGCAGCAGTCTCCAAGATACTTTCATCAGCACGGTTACAAATACGCTCAATTTCAATAGGGCTTGTCTGCATTTCACATCAAAAATTGTCCAAGCACTGGATATTAAACAGAATTGTTGAAATGAGTTTCAGTTCATGAAACTAGAACTGAGCACATATGTATGAAAGATGCTTTGGTGAAAACAAATAGGTCAAAGGAAGAAGTAATACAATCTTGCCAGCAAGATTCATGGTGTCGTCAGCCCTGCCTAGTACCATAATATAGCCCCCAACAGTTCGCTTGATGATGTCTCCATGTCTCCTGAGTTTCTGCCAATTCACAAGTCAAAGTTACAAAATATTTCTGGTTGTCTTGTACCTTAGATGCAGCAGTACAAGCTAGAGATGATACAGAAATAAAGAAAGGCAGCTTTAAACATACCATTCCATTATACATTGGCATTCCTCGGAAGTAAATTTCCTCATGATCAGCATTAAGCAATCTATCAGTAGCTCCGAGGTATACTGGTATAAACCCACTTCACCAACACAAGCTTCATCATCTGGCTGCCATGTAGTTCAGAAAGATTAAACATACCTATATATTGTACAGTATAAACTAGAATATCAATTGGTCAATCTAGCTCCAAATTCGTTTCTAATATCACGACAATAATAATATCAATTGCCCTCCTGTCACGAGTTACTGGCATGCCATGACATGAGCTGGTGAAAGTTCAATTTGCAAGATTCATAAAAAGATATTGAATCCTTTTAGATCCAGAGAAACATTCTTACATAAGGAGCTCCATGCTTATCAAGAATGACATAATCAGTTGTCAATGTAGCAGTGCTGAACGCTCCAAAAGCTTGTGGCTGTAGCAGATTTCCTGTGATGTAGGCGGAGGCGAGCTCCGTCGCTCCACAATATTCAATAATGGGCTTGTAGTAAGCTTTGGAAGAAAGCCAAATGCTGTCATCAACATTAGAGGCTTCTCCAAAAGAAACAAATGACCTACACGTATACTTAAAGTCAACCTTACTTCAAATTATGCGAACACATTTATGTTTGAAGACGGAACAAGGAGACTACCTTATCTTTGTCCAGTCTACGCCTTCCATACAGTTTGTGTTCTTCCAACTTTTTACCATGCTTGGAGATGTACCCAAAATAGTTACTCCAGCATCCTGAAAATGACTCAGAAATAAGTGATAAAAGAGCAAATCTCACAAGTCTCAGTTCTCAAATTTGTCATACCACCCGCCCAGAAACGGGGAATAAGATCCTATACGAAGGAAAAAACAAAATATAAAAGTATGACCTGAACAAATTTTCCAAAACCGTGCTCATGAGGCAACCCATGATAGAGAGCAAGAGTTGCACCGGCAAGAAAATTTGAGAGTAGTAGTAAAGGTCCCGAACCCCATCCCAAATTGGTAGGAGCACACCAAACATCCCCAACTTTCACATCAACATGAATCCATACTTCAGAACCACCTCGAATAGCTGAAAGTTGTGTCCACGGAATAGCTTTTGGTTCACCTGATGGAGGCCAATTGATAAACAAGATACCAATCAATGAATGGAAACATCAAAATACTGCTAACAATTGAGAAAATATTGCAGTTTAAAAAATTCTCTACCTGTGGTTCCAGAAGTAAAAAGTATATTAATCACAGAGTCCACTGGTTGATAAACTGGAGAGTAATGGTTCTGACTGTCACCAGAAGAACATTGTCACGCATTAAAGTGAATTGGAGAAATTTTTAAACTATATTGAGAATGCATCAAAAATAGGACTGCATATACCTTGGATTGTGATCAACACGGGAAAGAAAATCTTTCCATGATAAATCCTGTTCTCTTAGTGTAATGCCTACATCATTTCCAGTCACGGGGAGTACAATAGCTTTCAGAGGAGCAGCTTCTACAACTTTACTGTAAAAGAAAGAAAATTAATCAATATATTTCCAGTTAAATCCTTAAAAACATTTCAACTATACTGGCTTAGTTTTCATTCCTAGATGCTTCTGGTAAAGCATTCTTGCCAGGGGGTTTCAATGAAGCACTTAAGTGAACAGTCACTTGGAATTTACTTCAACCAAGTAATGCCAAAACATTTTGTAAAATTTCAACCAAGTGTTGCAAATAAACGATGGCGGTGAAGGACAAGTGACTTCTTGCAACTGACAAAGGTAATGCCAGTGTCAAACTTATATTTTCCACAATCAGAACTAGAAATTTACATACTTAAGATACATAAATGGACATCTTGTATAAACAGCAAAAAGTTGATCCGTCACCTGTATAAAGGAAATTTTCTACCTCCTCTGACTATAAAATCCTGAATACCAATTAAAAGAAGATGTCAACTTCAAGATCAAAGCAATGATACACAAACCAGACTGTATACTGCTCATAATGCATACAGACAATGATAGAATCTATTAGAGCATATAATAATGTAGTAATAGTAAACCTAGAAAAGCTGTCCCATAATTACTAGTTTAAAACTGACGGCCAAAGGCAATATGTCAAACGGAAGCAGAGAAGTGAAATATAAGATCCTTCATTTCCAAAAAGATGTATAGTAATCAAAGGTCACCTGAGTAAAGATACCCTTCACATTAGGCACTTGCAAACGAATTGCAATCTCTGGAGCTGCAGGGCTGTCAGATATGGACACTACGACATATCCAGCTAGTATAATTGCCAAGTATATGATAACTGCATGAACCGTCATTTGCATATCAATTGCAATTGCATCACCTTTTGAAAATGTTGTATCCAATGCATTAGCCGCTAACCTGAAACTCACAAGCAGATGTATCAATGAAAGATAAAATAAAGGAAAGAAAGAGGGGTTTGGGAGGAATCAAGAACATATAGAAAGCTATTTTCAGAGATCATTTGTTAGCATAAACATCAAGGAACACAATGAACATATGGAAAGTCATTTCTTTGATCGTTTGGTAATCTAAACATGAAGGAACTCAATACAATAATATAGAAATGCTGAAAATTATGCCGGAGAACATACATTACTCGTTCTCGGAGTTCTTTATATGTCATGCGGTTAATAGAACAGTCATCACAACCATCATCACTCCACACAATAGCCACACTATCATCGTATTTTCTTGGATGATTTGAAGGTAGCAAACAGCACTCAGCAATATTCAAAACAGCACCCGGAAGCCAAGTCCCGCCATGTTTTGATTTATCACTTCTATCCAGAATGCATTTTGGAGGTTCGCGTACTACAACTGAAATCTCTTTCAGAACAATTGGCCAATAATCCTGAAAACCAACACCCAGATACAAAATTTAGAAGAAAATCAAGTCATAAAATTTACAAACATAAAAAGGAAGCTAAGTTTAGCATTAAACTATAAACTACTAACCTCAGGATGTTGAACTGAGAACTTCTGAAAGAGGCCAAAACTTGTTATAGGATCTTTGTACATATCCCCTAAAAGCTTTGGACCGTGAATTTCCATTACTCGTCCTAAGTTAGTGGTTTTAGATTGATCTCTAGAATTTGCGAACGTAGGATTAAATTAAGAGGAAAGATTCAAATTTTAATAATAAAAATATTTAAACACCATTTCATATAGACCAAACTAAAACAAATTAAACTACAAAACAAGGGAAAACGAAAAAGTAACTTCTGCAAACCACACAAAATCAATAGATCCTACGAAGATCACCCATTGAATCTCAAATCAAAGCCTACAAAATCTATCTAATACTTGCTCAAATCTTTTATTCCTAATGAAAAATATGTTAAATTATTGAGAATTTCGGGCAGCAATGACAAAAACAACTGGCAACAACCATCCAAAACTTGATCAAATCTTTTACACGCAATCCGAAACAAGTCAAATACAGGTAATTTCAAGTGGAAAATAAAAAAGGAGAAAAAAGCAACAAAGACACCTCACAACAATCGCCCATAAATATTGTTGTATAGTACTATTGAATTGATGCATAAAATAGTATATTCTAAATTCTGAAACCAAAGGAATTCGAACGTGCTTTGTTTGTGGGAGGACTAACCATTGGGATATGTATTGCGACTATAAGAAGACGATGGCTTTGAAGACTAAGCCAAAGCAATTTCATAACGGACAAAATGATCTTGCTCATGTGGTTGACGACAGAGGTTTCAAGTAAACTTTTCATCAAGTATAATCTTAATTCTTTAAGTGGTATTTTTAATTATGAAATACCACTTAATATTCAAGTGGTTTAACATCAGAAAGGATCAAATTTTCACTCACAATCTCAAAGATGTCAAAACTACAATGAGTTTCAAATGCCAAACACAAAAACAGGCAAAAAGAAAAATGAAAATAAGCAGAGAGATGGTTGAAAAAACATTACAGAGAAGGAAACCAGTAAAGAGGAGGGCCATTTTGGGAGACATCCCAATCATTATACACACTGTAATAAACCAACTGATGCAACCCATGAGGATGCCATGGCTTCAGCAATTTTCTATCCACTAACTCCTTCCATATCTCTCTTTGGTCAAAATCATTTCTTCCTTTGATAACTTCTTTCAAAATCTTATCAAATTCTTCAGCTTCCTTCACTTCCAAACCCACATTCACCAAATCTTCGACGCCCACTTCCCTTATGTTCTTCCCCATTTCCCTTTCTCTCTCTGTGTCTCTAGTTTTTGTGTTCTTTCCAGTTGATGAAGCAGATTCACTTCAAACTTAAATAGCTGAGAAAAATGATAGTTGATAGCGACTGAGAGGAAGTTGAACCACATAAGCTGTCGGTCCTCGTTGCAAAATCTTCTAATTTTTAGGCATTGCATTCCAAGAATCTCTCACTGTTCGAAAGTAAATAAAATATTTTTATTTTATACACTAAAATTAAATTTAAAATAATTTATATTTTTACACTAAAATATTTTATACATATAAAATAAAAATATTTTAAATTTATTTTTTAAAAATTAAATTATAAATTATTTTAATATAAATTATTATAAAATAAAAAATTTTATTTTATAATTTTATATTTATTATTATTTTTTAAAATATATATAAATATAAAATTTTTTATAATATAAAATATTATAATCGATCAATAAGTTAAATAAAATATTTAAATTATTTTTATTAAATTTTTTTTAAAAATTAAATAAAATATTTATAAATTTAAATTCTAAAAAAATAAATTCATAAATTTTTATAGATATAAATAAAAATATTTTAAATTTAATTTTTAAAAATTAATTTATAAATTTTTAATATAAAATATTAAAATTATAAATTTAATTTAAAATATTTTTTAAAAAAATTAAATATTTTAATTTAATAATTTATAAAATAAAAATTAAAGATTTATATAATAAAAATAAATATTTTTATTTTGAATAAATTTATAAGTCTTTGTTTCAAAGTTGTTGATATAGACTATGTTATGTATCATTTAAAAGGGGCATTTATGAGGTCATTAATTCACCTCTTCAATCCTTGAAAGGCCAACTCATGTCGTGGCCATTAAGAGGATTAAATTATTTATAATCGATATTTTTATATTATATTATATTATGGAATTCTAAAACATCTAATAAATAAATAAATATAAAATTATTAAAATAAAAGATATCATGTGATGTGGTTAGAAATTTCAAAGGAATCTAATAAACTTTTGCTGCAAATGATACCTGTACTGAACTGTACTGTATATATAATAAATAATAATCAATCTCGAATATGTCAAAACTACAATGAATTTGGATCAAAACCATTTCTTCGTTTCGTTTGATCACTTCTTTCAAAACTCTTCAGCTTCCCCCATTTCCTTTTCTCTCTATCTCTATCAGTTTCAAGTTTCTGTACGTTCTCTTTCCAGTTCATGAAACAGAGAAACTTCAACTTAAATTAGCTGAGAAAATGAACGAATAACAATCTGTTAAATGTATGGAATCTTTAATAAAATATATCGGAATATGTAAAAAAATAAATATAAAATTATTGAGATATAAAGAATTCATGAATCTTGGAAAAGGCCACTCAGGCAGGCAGCAGCTTGTTGAAAGTATAAAACATTATAAAATTACTAGATAGTAGATAGATACGATATCATTTTGGATAATATTTTCAATAACTTGATGATCGAAGAATGTGCTTAAATTAAATGAAGATGTTAATGGTGCAAGTCTTACTTTACATTAATGTATTCAAGATTCATTTTTAAATATAGACCTGCGCTTATTATTAAAGAACAAATAAATGAAGACTAGACAAAGAATATTGTGCACCAATGGAAGTTGCATTTAGTTTTCTATTAATTTATAGGATTTCAATATCTTATCAGGCATGCAATTTGGCATATGCATGATGTTTAGTTAGATCAAGATTTCCAAAATCAAGTACCATTTTTCTTGAGTCTGTAAATTTCCAAGTACATAACATCCCCATTCGAACAATTCTATATATTTCATGTTTAGTTAGATCACACAGCAAAAGCTCAACAACTTCAACATCACACATGCAATCAGACTGAAGCAAACCCTCTTTGTTCTTTGCATTGGCATTTATGGTCCGTGAAAGGTAGATTTTGCAACTTCTAGAACAATTGTGGCCAAACCAAAGCAACAAGGTTACAGCTGCAGTAATGCATAACCAGAATTATCTAATCCAGTTGCCAGCAAAAACCACCCCAATACACAAGAAAACAGATGTGAAAAATTGGCTGGGTAGAAAATAAGAAGAGCAGGGAAATGATACAAGGTTATATTTGATGGGGAAAAATTGCGGAATCCCCTCTTTGATTGAACCTGTGAGGAATCAAACAAACAATCCAAACACAAATATGAACAAAAAAATAAATATTAACACAATCCAATTTTAACGTGAAAAACTCCTCCAAAGGATAAAAACCACGGGACCGTTCTCGGAGTCCACCCAAATCTCCACTATAAAACTTTAGGTAC
>JAVXUL010094582.1:0-21430 GCA_035590515.1 Trichilia minutiflora | reverse complement strand
GGCTTACTGTTGGGAGATTTTACTGAGGCCTAGCCCAGTGACCCATGCCCATCTCCACGCTCATGTTCAAGCCCATTACATGCACATATCCAGCGAGTTCCATTATGCGGTGTCGTTTTGAGAGAATGGTTAGGCCAACAGTAAGACAGTCTATTTGTCTCGGGTGCTACAGCCGAGATGAATAGTCGGGAGCTGTTTTTCAAAGATGTTCGTCGTCAACTTACATTCGGGTCAGAGCTTTCAATAACATGCATCCTTAGGGTCGGGAGCTCGGGGATGACATGGCGAGAAACAGGAGGAACAGCGTCACAGTTTCTCACGCCCTCTAACCTTGTGACAGGTCACTCTGGGCACGTTTGCCATGCAACAACGCGTGTCCCTGGGACCGCCATTTTGCCATTGCAACCTGCCAATTCACCATCTCCTATATCATATCACTATCCTTTTCCACCAAAGAACTACGTGTGACTTGAACCCCCACCCACCGAAAGGAGCATCGAAGATCCGGTGAAAAGAGAGAGAGAGACGGAGGAACCGAAGGAGAAGAAAGGAGAAAAGAGGGAAGAAGAGGGGGTTACGTAGGTAGTTTGGATTTCTCCCCAAGTCTAGTCACAAACACAAACAAACCCGATCATCACCTCGAGTTCGAGGATGGGAAAAAGAAGAAAACCTATTGGTGTAAGAAAAGTCACCGTGATATTTTATTATATCAACAATTATAAATAATCATTACTTATATGTTAAGCAAAAATATTTTATTAATATTTTAATAGTACAGATCTGGGCCGAATTTTTTACAGATCCCTAAATTGTATTTCTTTTGCATTATATGCGATTTTTTCTTAAAACCTATTTAATTATGTGTAGTTCAACTACTTTTAGGTTTTGAGTTATCTGAATTTTTTTGATACGATGTAGATTCATTTAGATATTTTGTCGCTCCTAATTTATTCACATTAGTTTGTACAAAAGATAAAGATTTATATGCTTATCTCTATTTTTACTAATATTTAATTTCAATTTATTAAAAAATTATTAAATTAAATTTTTTATAATTACAATAAATTATTTTGATTATAATTATTTTAAGAGTTAAACATATTAAATTACTTTTATTTTTTAAAATTATATAAATAAAATATTAAAATACAGATCTGGCTAAACTTTTATTGTAGATCTTTTATCCTAAAAATAAAAATATATATATATATACATCGAATTGTACCATAGCATAGCACGATCCCTTCTTCCAAGCACGTGCACAACACGACAAGAAGAAGAAATTAGTTTAATTTTTTTTTAGACAGTCGGGATCCGTGCTCTAATCATAACTTGTGAGTATTAATGTACTGTTTTAATTCTTAATTAATCTCTATTTTTACTAGTATTCTTTTAAAACATATATGTATATGGCCAGGCCCACTGTCAACAGCGGCAACTGTTCCCATGTCAACCTCTTGTTGTCTATAAGTTTACTAATTACTGGCCTGGTGTTAGTAGTACTGTCACGTGACTTAGGTGGTGTGTCATATGTCTTGTCTTGTGATGGGGTTTTGGTTGTGGGATAGGGGCTAACAGAAGCAGATGCTGTACAGATTCTCTATTCGTACACCACTTAGAAAGGAGAAAGAAAGTCTCTTATCGGTCCATCTCATTTAATAACAACCAGGAAGGAGGAACTAATAAAAATAATTTATAAAATAAAATAAGAGATAAATTCATTCTTTATCTTTTTATTCGTAACCTTAATTCACAAAAATTAAGAAAAAAGAAAGTTTTACGTGCATTTAGTGATGATTACTGATTGTATTTTATTTTACGTGATTAAATTTATGTGTTATGCACTTAAAACTTTCTTTTGAAATGATTAATTTTTATTCAAACCTTTATATAAATAATTTGATGATAAAATTTATTAAATAATATTTATATGGATATAAATTCAAATTATCACCAACTCTTATTAAAATATAAAAAAATTAAATCATAAATTTTATTTAAATTATTTTTTTAAATATACTAATTATTTTAAACTTATTTTTAATTAAATAAATTAATATTTTTATATATATATAAAAAAATTTACTTTTATTTATTTATTTTATTATTGATGGGATAGAACATATATTGAAATAAAAGTTTCTCTTCTCTTAATAAAAAAGTTATAAGGCTAGTTGGGCTTTCAAAGGACAATCCTACTACATCCAAGCAGTGTACTCGATGACGATAGCAAATCCCCATATGTCATGCTTCTTCTCATGCTTGTCCTTCTTTTGAGGGTTGGGGTCCGTTCTCTATTGGCTCTTTGTTTTTATTTAGTTTTTGAATTTTATAAAATAATATATTTATATATTGTATTTTAAAAATAAAATTAAAAACTATTTACTACATCTATTTTTTAATAAAATTTACATCCTTTTATATGTATTTATAGATGATATCTAAAATTTTTATTTTACAGCATATGATCATCATACAGAGTTTAAAGCTATTTAGATTTTAGCAATAAAATGTATACGATAAGTTATTTTAACTTTATATTCTTATGAAATTAGCAAAAAAATGCTTGGTATGATTTTTGACAATAAAAAACATAATATTTTTTTATACGTTTGGTTGAATTTTGATCTTTTTAAGATAATACAAACTATTTTCAAATCATTTTGGAGTTTTTTTATATAATTTCTTTTATTTATCTTTAAATTTATAAGATAAATAATAAGATTTTAAAGTTTATTATTTTAAAATTTATTAATTGATTTTCTATCTCCAATGACCAATAGAACTTAAAAAGATTCTTATTTTTGTCCTTTAAGTTGTAAAAAAAAAAAGTATTTACGATTTGGATCGATTTAAACTAAAATTTTAATATTATTTATATATTATAAATTATGTTTAAAACAATCTAATTTAATTTGATAACCTATGACAACTAATCCTATCAAAACCATCACTTAAGATTTGAATTTACGATTTGAATATTTTAACTATGATAAAGAAAATTTATATTATGACCAATTTTAATATCAATAGAACATAACAAAATTCACACATGCTAGGTTTTGATCTTTGAAAGGTATCAACCATAATGATAATATAAAACCCAATGTCTTTCTTAGAATATGCCAAAAAGATGTGTAAACTCAAAATTTATTGAAATGACTCAACTTGAGTGATTGACTGTTAAAATTAATTTAATTTAGAATTAAAATTATGAATAATAATTTATAAATAAATTTAAATATTTTTTAAACTAATTGAATTGATTTAAATTATATCAATTATAATATATCCACCCATAACTATTAGATTCCAAAAGTGGATGGTTAAATAAACTCATCCGATATTTCTGATTCAAACCATCATTTATGATTTAAATTCACGATTTTAGTATCTTAAATGTGAGAAAGAAAAAAAAAAAAAATTTTAGTGTATATTATAATCAATTTTAATATCAATAGAACGTAATAAAATTCACGCATGCTAGGTTTCGATTTTTGAAATATATCCAACTATCACTATAATAGAAAACCCAATGCTTTTCTTAGAATATGCAAATTTAAAATTTACTGACGCAATTCAATTTGAGTATTGATAGTTAAAATTAATTTAATTCAGAATTTAAATTATGAATTACTGACGCAATTCAATTTGTGTTCCGCGAACCTGCACACTCTTAACAGGAAACAAGACGGACCGGAGTAATCACTTGTTAGCAAAATAATCCGTGACCACAACAATAACACCGTTATCCGGCCGCAACGCCGTCAAGTAACGACGTTTCTTGTTAACGGGAACCAACGATTAGAAGTAAGAGAAGAAACAGAACGCAAGCAAAATTGTGTATAAAAGACCATGAACCAAACCAAAACGCGCACCAAACAGAGAGAGAAAGAAAGAGAGGAGACCTGCGGCTTAGTCTTTCGCAACACTGTAAATGTTGAAAGGAGGAAGAAAGGAGAGGAGATTGATATAAAAACAAGAGAGACAGAGAAAAAAAGAGATTCTTTTTGGTCCAAATTCGATGTGGATTCTTCAGCATTTTTTATTGATCTCTCGATTGAAAGAGAATTACCGAATTGGTTTGAAACCAGCTTTTTTCATCACTTCACAGTTATGTTAAAGTATTCGTTAGTTAGAAAGATATTTAAAATCGTAGGTACGTAGAAAATTTTTATTTGTTTTCCTATTCGAATTCTTGAAACCTGATTTTCTTTTTCTCCGATCTTCTCTCGATAAGTTTTTTGAGTTTTTGAATTACCAGAGGGGTAGTTTTGGTGCGGATTTCGAATTGAATTGTGGACAATTTAAATTTGTGCATCTCTTTGCTGGATTTAATTCGACTTGAATACCGTGTTTTTCTAATTTTGATGGCAGATTATAATTTTACGTGTGCGGAGTAGTTATTTTGGATTGAATTGCTCATAAATAGATTTTCTCGGCGATCACAGAAGGAGATTTTCCAAAAAATATTTAGTAACGTTTGTGTAAGAACAGTACATAAATTTCGTGGAATCTGAAGAGAAGGTGAATGCGCCTCCGATCTCATACGGAGGCTTGAATTTTCTCGTAAGGATATACTTATACGTTAGTATACGAAATGGATCTGTGAAGTTTACTGTCGGATTTTTGAAGAATTCAACCATCGGAACGGATATTGATCGGAGAATTCACTGAATTGCCATCCGATATTCATTTCCGTTTGAAATTCAGCTGAAGATGGAGTTACCTCAACCCTGTCCTTTGGCTTTTGGAACCGAAGGTATTCTACAGAAAACAAATTCAAATTTCTTTATTTTTGCCTTTTCATTTTGGACAAGAAAATAGAAATAATTGTTTTTGTGCTTTCCGTTTTTAACTGTGATTTAGAATTTGTTTTACAGGAAGGAATCCAACGTATGACTTCATGTCACTGCCCACTCATTCAACAATACAACAAGAAGATCAAAGACCACCTTCTCAAGGTAAATTCTTCTCTTTTCTTTAATCAACCAAATCCAATTTCAAGACGCCGATTAACTGGTTTGTTCTGTTAATTTTCTTGAATTTTTAATACATAATTTTAGTGCAAGATAAAATAAAATATCTTTAATTTTTATTTTACATAAGAGTTATTACCCGTTCACGTTTTGTCCATGCACGTGACTCCATATAAATGATGGTCTGGGCCAGAGCTTAGAATGGGCCATTGTAAAAACAGTTCGGAAAATCAGAAAAGGAAATGATTAACAGTTAGTAGTAATTAGGACCATCCAATTGGGTGTTAGTTAATGGGACCCATTGGAGAAGTTAGACAATGATTTGACAAGTCACATGATTCAAATCAGCCTCCGCTGATGGTGCAGCAGCTGCATGGTATTCAGAATTCCCAAAGCTTTTCTTCTCTACGTAGATAGGAACGCTTTTCACTTTCACTTGAATCTCTATAATGAATCTTCAACTGAAATTTTCGATTCTTTCCTGCTGATAAGGAAAAAGAAAGAGGCAAGGTAGGCCTTGGTGCCAACTGCCATGCCTTATTCGCTCAACAACCCTGTTAGATTTAACATGGAAGAAATATAAACAAAAATCTGATTACTTTGTTCTTTGATTGGATTGTCCTTTAGTGTTCTTGGTGTAGCTAATTGGCATAATGTTAAGGTCTGACCTTTCAATTTCTTTTTTTTTGTAATAAACAGTAGACTAATTATATCATAGCAAATATGAATAGCACCCATCACCATTAAAATTTTAATTAAACAATAGTTTTTTTTGAGCTAATCATTAAAGAATACAATTTTAAAACATGATAGCTATCGTTCAAAAAAGAAAAGTGTAATAATAATGACACCTCTATGTAACATATTTTGATTTTTGTTATTGATTGCGAAATAAATATTCATTTTTTTGTAAAGTCATCGAGAGATTGTTTACAAGAGTGATTTTCCATGTTCTGCTTAATCATATTTTCTATTGGAAACATCGCATGATTGTACACTCAAACATGTGATGATTTAGTAACATGACTAACATCTATGATCTGAATAAGAAGTATGTTTTTCTTTCTTTTTTTAAAGTTTCTAAACCTCCTTCGTGCATGAACAGGTAGGTACCTGAAAACTCATGATTTCTTACAAGTGGGGAAAACTAATGCCAAGGATGAAAATACAGTTGAAATATCATCAACTGTTGAAAAGCCACCGCCGCCAGCACCACCACCTTCATCTATAGAGCACACTCTTCCTGGTGGAATTGGAACTTACAGTATAAGCCACATTTCATATTTCGGTCAAAAAGTTCCCAAACCAGAGGGGAGTATATTCACAGTGGCTCAAGCGAGTAGCACTGAGAAAAATGACGAGAATTCTAACTGTAGTTCTTACACGGGAAGTGGTTTCCCTTTTTGGGAAGAATCTACAGTGAAAAAGGGAAAGACAGGGAAGGAGAATGTAGGAGAAACGCCCACTATTGGAAGAGGTAATTTCGTGTTACATTGTGCAGTGTAAATTCAAAATGCTAGTTGCCATTATGATAAATTTCCTTGCATTACCAACTTATGCTAAGCGGTGATGCAGCTAAAAAATTGTTGAAAAAATGTGTAACCAGTTGGTGAAATAAAAAGAAATTTGAAATTGCTTGTGAATGCGAATGTATAGCAGGACATAAAAAGTAAGAAAATGACAAAGTAAACAAGGAGGAAAACATGCATTTTCCCCTTTTTCTTAAATATGAATTATGTAAATTTACAGTGTCTGCAGACTGGACAAGAGTTATGAATCGAATTGATGTGAAACAGAAAACCGATATTAACGAAACTCTTCATTGTTTGTAAACAGAAGGGACACTGAAAGCGAGGCAGTGGATGTCGCAATCATCTTCAAACAACAACAACAACAGCCATCGCAGCAGCGTCAGCTCTCTTTCTTCTTCCCAGTCAGTTGCTTTCTCTCTCCATTTTTTCACCTCTTATTATTTCACTTTCCTTTTTCTCTTGTGGTCAAGTTGCATTTATTGACTAGGAATGTAACGATTGATGATGGTCTATTGCTGTTATTTTGAAACAGGGCATCGGGGTTGAAGAGCCAGAGCTTCCTAGAAATGATAAAGTCTGCTAAGGGTAGTACAATTGATGAAGATTTAGATGATGAAGAAGAGTTTACTCTCAAGAAAGAGTACTCTACTACTACAAACCATAAAGGTATGTTTCACAAAATTTGCCCAATACTTTTTTTTGAATCCAATTTTAGATGTTTAAGTTCATTTTACTTGTTACAGTTTTGTAAGGAACTCTCGAGTAAATTCACGTTGTGCGAACTCAAAACCTTTTTTTGTCTTAAAATCTCTGCAATAGATATACTGTAAAATTTTTGTATTTGGGTTGGTGAACTTTCAGCAGCAGTATCACAAAGATTTATGAATAGGCTTTAATTATAAAAATAAATATTTTCTGACTTTATTTTCTTTAATTGTCCCTGTGATTAAAAGTTTTTGTTGTTTTACAGGGGAATTGAAGGTAAAAATTGATGGGAAGATCAATGATCAGAAGTCTAACACGCCGCGATCAAAACATTCTGCTACAGAGCAGCGAAGGAGGAGCAAAATAAATGACAGGCAAGTGTCATTTGCCTTAGGCTAATATACTTCAAAATTTGATGTTTAATAATTATTCTCTTTTATAAGTTTCCTCCAAAAATATAAGTACCTCATATTAGATTGCATGTGTTTTTTCTTTATTTTCTTCTTCTTTTTCAGCATTGTTATAATTGAACTTTCTTTTCCTCAAAAAAGATGCTAAGGTTTATAATTTCTTGATTTGTGTGGCTGCTTGCATGTGCCATCTATGTTTCTAAGGCTCTTTACAGGTGAAGTAAAGACCAATGTAATGATTGTTTAAAATTATGCTTTTCTAATCCTCTCTCATGGGTACCGTGTACTCCTTTTATGCCCTGGCTGTCTAGTATATCTTGGGAAAATAAACAAGGAAAATACATCGATATAAACACGAAATCTTATGGACATTTACAATGGTCCTTCAAGATTTGTTATTCCTGTTTACGTTCAGCTAATCCTACGGCTTACGTATGTTTAACTAATACTAAGTTTGAAATATTCATTTTCAAGAGAAAAAAGAAATGAAACTGTAGTTGTGAATGATTTGATGAATAAGCTAACGCTTAGCAATAATGCGTCTCTTCCTATTAGTTGCAATTGATTGATCAGTGACTTGAGAGGTAGTAAACATGTTCAGTTATTAAATATTAGAATTTATCATGCAGATTTCAGATGTTGAGAGAGCTCATTCCTCATAGTGACCAAAAGAGAGATCAGGCATCATTCTTGCTAGAGGTGTATAAACGTCTTCCCAATGTTTCAATTTTTGCATCAGCTTTCAATTGATTTTTGGATCACAAGGAATAAAAATTTTTGCAGGTCATTGAGTATATTCAATTTTTACAAGAAAAAGTACACAAGTATGAAGGGCCATACCTCGGGTGGAACCAAGATCCTACAAAATTGGTGCCATGGGTAAAGCATTCCTCTATATATCAACCTCTTCGTGGATGAGCATATTTAAACTTTGGCCATTCTTATAATTAAATTTAAATTTTGACTGTTCATGCTTTCCTTGGAACAGGTTGACAATCAGAAGCTTGCAGAAAGTTATATCGATCAGTCCAGGGGAATAAATAGTGGATCTAGTCCTGCAATAGTTTCTGCTACAAAATTGGATGAGAAAAAAGTTCCAATTTCTCCAGCCATTACTGGAATTGCTCAGAACCCTTTAGAATCTGATATGAGTACTGCTACTACATTCCAAACAGTGGATGATCAGCCTGCAATAACAAATAAGCCAATTGCCTTTCCAATGTCACTTCAGCCAAACTGTTACAACCCCTTAAGAAATGGTGGTGTGGCTGCTCGCATTCCACCTACGTTGGCGTCTGATGCTGAGAACATGACCTCTCAACCTCAAGCCCAGTTAGGCAATACTAGATCATGTACACGTGACGGAGCGACTGCTAATGATAAGCTGAAAGAACGAGAGCTGACTGTAGAAGGTGGCACAATAAACATCTCTACAGTGTATTCCCAAGGGTGAGTGCTTATTTTGAGTCCTTTTGGTTTATGTGGATTCTAAATAATTTTCTTGTTTGAGGGGTTGGCTCCGAGGGGGATCCATATATACAGGAGTGAGATAGTGTTTTGAATTACCACGCTTGGCAGTTGTGGAGTTAGAAACTCAGAATCTCTACACAAATGGTAACCTACACTACAGCTGGCGCATACTGCCAACTCTTTTCTATATATCCGTTCCTTGGTTGCTTCTCTGTCTTGCCCCAGCTTGCCTACCTTTAGCCTACTGAATTTATCAACTCCAGTCTGTACAATAAAGAGAACTGACTTGTAGTCCTGGTTAGCATCTTTGAAGATCAATATTCCTGTGTAGACGATATACATTGTCTTAGCACTTTCAAGTAAAGAATGCAAGGTTCGCCTGTTGGACCTGCCTTTTGCCCATAGGAGCATTAGTTCCTTAAAAATCTTAAAACCTGCGTGTTAGTTATAGTTATAGGGTGGCCATGGGTTATATGCACGCTAGAATTTGGACTCATCCGATAACCAATATGAAGTTTTCATTGATTAATTATTTTTGGCAGCACGAGCTTTTTCACGTTTATTTCTTCCCTTTTCTAATTGACAAAGGCTAGCATTGTTCAAATTTTATTTGTTGGTACAGAAATGGAAAGGATCTATACCAGATATCTAGACTCGACTAATTTTGCAATTGTCCACAAATTTGTTAGAAGAGGACTCTCTAGCAGCGATTTGTTTCTGTCTTTGGAAACAATATTATCCACTGACAGCATTTCTCTGTGCCGTTGTCTAAACAATATCATGAATTATGAAGAAATAACTTAAATAATGCTCGAATGGAACAGGTTGTTAAATATTCTGACACAAGCACTGCAGCGTTCTGGAGTTGATTTATCCCGGGCCAGCATCTCCGTGAAAATCGACCTCGTCAAACGAGCAACTGGTACACCAATTTTACCTGTTAAGGTACATTTATCATTCCTTTCAGTGTTGCTCCCAGTTTCTATAAGCATATCTAGTATGAACTTTTCAAAGATTTCCCATTTTTCAGAATCAGGAAATGATGTCAAATTCAAAAAATATTGTAGGATAATGAAGTTCCTACCAGCAATCAAGGAACCACACGTTCTAGAGTTGGAAATTGTGAGGATTCCAATCAGGCAACAAAGAAGCAAAGAACATATAAAAGTTAGATTTATAACTCTACACTATTCTTTTCGTAATTTAATTTATTCATTTTTTTGGTGGGTTGGTGTTTATTCATATCTTCTCCTGGTTCAGAAACTACCCAGTTCAGACCTCTATGTATTGTTGTACATGTAGTGGGTTCCAATTTGTTAGGATGCACAGAATTCCTAACGAATTGTATTATTTATTATCTTTTTTTTTAAAATTTTTCCTTTTTGGGTTAATTATTACAGAGGTTAGAAGTTTTGTTACATATTTCTAAGAGGAAGCTTCTTTTTCGTGCCCCGCTTCTATCCCATTAATGTAACATGTATTGACACTTTCGTCAATTTAATGGACATGGTTACTGGAATGTGATAATCTTTTTTTTTTTTTTTTTTCTAGTGAAACATTTTGAAATTATTGAACTGTATGAATAAAATATTAGATGTGTAATATCTAACAGTAAAGAAAAAAATTATGAGACTCTACTATGTTTGGTTTTGATATGAAATTTGTAATGAAAAATTTTATTGTTTTCGATTGCCTATTGATACAAGGATGAGTAATAAACTCTCACATTTTGCTTTCCAAGTTTTATCATACCAGATGATTGGGGTACAAGATAAAGAAACCTGTAATTCTCAAAGACAGACACGATCCAAACTATTTCAGCAGCAGCAGAAGCCAAAGCATCGTACTCAGATTCTGTGCTTGATTGAGAGATGACATCCTGCTTTTTAGATGATCAAGAATCCAGATTCTGAGCATGATACAAACAATAAGCACCCTAAGACTTTTGGTCATCAATATCACAGACCCAATCTGCATCAGAGAAGGCTGTGATTTCAAGAGAACTAGCAAGAGCAAACTGAAGACCATAATGCATAGTCTTCAAATATTTAAGCAGGCTTTTGCTGGGTTTCCGGCGAGACTCAGCAGGAGCAGACAGGAATTGACTAAGTTTATTCATCGAGTATAAAATATTAGGCCGACTATGAGCTGAATATTGAAAACCACAAATAATGCTCCCATAGAGTAAAAATAGAGGTTGATCACTCTTAGAAAGCTTAAAACCTGTAACCATAGGAGTAGGACAACTCTTGCAAATAGACATTTTTGCTTCAGCCAAAAGCACTTTAATATATTTAACCTTGGAAAGATGAAGGCCAGCTGCAGGAGTAAATACTTCAATGGAGAGAAAATAGACAAATGAACCAAGGTTTTTCAGAGCAAAAACTGCACCAGGCTGGGAAATAAATGCAGGAAATGAAGTAGCAAAAGGACTAATAACTAATATATCGTCAATGCATGAGCATGAGTTAATCAGCTGAATGTTTATAGAACAAGGAAGTATCTACTCTGGAATTAGCATATCCCTATTGTAAAAGAGTCTTTCTTACTGGTCTCTTGGACCTTGCTTTAAGCCATACAAGGCTTCGACAAGTTTACAGATATAATGAGAAGCTGAAAAATCAACAAAACAAGCAGGTTGCTCCATGAAAACTTCTTTAAGACAACTCCCCGTTCAGAAATGCATAGTTAATGTCTATTTGATGAATGCTCTATTTCTTCATTACTGCAAGACTGGGAATCATTTTGATTGTAGAAGCTTTGACAATTGGACAAAAGGTCTCAAGTTAATCAAAACCAGCAGTTTGATTGAATCCTTTTATAACCAAACAAGCCTTTTACCATACTCTCATCTTAATTTCATCTTATCCTAACACCCACTTGTTACCCACAAATTTGTATTTAGGAGAAAAATGAGCCAAAATCCATGTCTTGTTCTATTACAAAGCATCAAATTATGCTTTCATGGGCTGAAACCATTTTGGATCATTAAGATTTTTGTTAACTGATATGGGAATAGTTGCTGGTTCAAAAAGACGTTGAAGATGGGCTTTTGGTTCAAGCACTTCAGCTTTGGATATAGTCACCATGGAATGACAGTTTGGAGCAGTAACATTGGAGTTTAGAGTAGGAGGCGATAATACAGGATGAAGTATCAGTAACAGAACCAGCAACAATATTACAAGGGTCGGGTAATACATTAGAGGGATGCTAAGGACTGACTTGCGTATGCCGTTGAGTTTTCAAGTTATTGTAATAGGGTTTGGGAAATGGGAATATGAAAAAAAAAAGGAAAAAAAATAGAAACTTTTATTGGCAGCAAATCGTGCAAGAATCTTAAACACAATTACAACCATTAATCTTGTCCGTACGGAGAGGATAAAACTCCAAAAGATAACAATAACAATAATCTCGATAATTCTCGAAAACAAATCCTACAGATATTTATAATAGAGTGTTATTAGCTAACAAACGGAAATAAACTCCTGGAAAACGGGAAATAGTTGCCGTGAGTGGACTTTGCTGAAGTCGTGGGATGGTTATGAAAAGACCTGAACCACTTCTTTAGGATATTGGACATGTAGCCCCAGTAACTGCCTAAGTTGGAATTGGTCAAACAAAAACTGAACTCCATTTTCACCATGTTTTCTCGCTCTTTCTATGCGAATAAGTTGGCACGGGTGGTTCTGTATCAGTGCAGCCCCTGGAAAGACGCCTTATCCTCGAGGCGGGAGGGGAATTGATTAGCAAGAGGTCATAATTTTCCCAGCTAGTCTCTTCAAGACGACGACCTTCCCATTGAACCTGAAGTTCCGAAGTAAGGACATCTGCTTCACTATCCCAGCGATGAGATAACACTTTGGTAGGAGTGAGAATCATTTCCCAGTCAGAAGTGATGGTAAAGGGAGGTGGTGGCGAAGTTGGAACTTGTCCCAGGGCTGGACATAGCAAAGAAGCATGGAAAATGGGATGAACTTTGGAGGAAGCAGGAAGTTCTATTTCACAAGCCACTGGTCCAACACGTCGAATGATCTTCTAAGGCCCAAAAAATCAAGTAGATAGTTTCTCATACCTTCTTTTGGCAAGAGAGGGTGGGCAGTAAGGATAAACTCGTAAAAAGACAGGGTCGCCAACACTGAAATTCAGCTCTCTTCTCTCCGAATCAGCCTGTGCCTTATCCGCGATTGAGCAATTAGGAGATTGGCGATGAAAAATTTCAGCATATCATCGCGAGTAATAAGCTGTTTTTCAAGGTTTGCAATAAGTGTTTCTCATGGAACAAACGGATGAAGTGCTGGTGGATCTTTCCTATAGACAATCTTGAAAGGGTTAGTTTTAGTGGAAGTATGAAATCCGGTGTTGAAGGAGTATTCAAGCAAGCATGAGACTAATCATGGGCAAAACACCGTAGATATGCTTCTAGCCATTGAATAACCACTTCTTTTTGGCCATCTGATTAAGGGTGGTAAGAGGTGCCCATTCTCAAACAAGTTTAAATTAATCTAAAAAGTTCTTGCCAGAAATTATCGAGAAATATGACATCCCCATTCAAAAAGATAGATCTTGGAATGCCGTGAAGTCTTACAATCTCCCTGCAAAAAATTCCAGCAACAGTTTTCGCAGAAAATTGATGTGATTAAGGAAGAAAATGTGAATATTTGCTGAGGCGATCAACTACCACCAGGATGCTATCAAACCCGCCAGATTTTGGAAGGCCAATAACGAAATCGAGTGAGATATCTTCCCTATTCTCTCCCGGACAGGTAGAAGTTGTAGAAGACCAACTAGTGCTAAGGCTTGGTATTTGTTAGGTAAGTTGAGCAATTTTGAAGAAATAACATGACATCATGTTTCATACCTGGCTAAAAGAAATTGGAAGATATTCAATTCAAAGTATTTAAATAATCCCAATGCCTAAAGCATCAACTTAAGTGGAGTGTTGTCAAGGATCACCAATCGATTTTTGAAGTAGAGCTTTTTGTCCACTACCTGAAAATCTGGATAAGAATTGGAATCCTGTGAAAGTGAAGTCATTATTTCCCGAGCATATGGATCTACTTGAAAAGCTTCCTGCCAATCCATAAAATCCAATAAAATAGATAGAGCAAAAGCAATCAGCATGCTGTGGACACCTGGAAAGGGCATCTGCCCACATACGTTCTTTTTAAGCTCTATAAATGAAGTGGGGTTTCATGAAGACAGGGCATGTCTGTCGCCTAGGAGATGTCCGCCTTCGAACTTGCACAGGAGCCATCAAAAGCTATAAGGATAAAGAATTTCCGGCACCTAACATGTAGATGTTCGACATCGATCGGACATGTACCGGAAGGGGGGACAACACATATCAGGTGCTGTACTTATTTTTTTACATTACCAATTCGAATTATTGCTTTTACCCCTTTTCGAACTTATTTTCTTTTATATATTTTAAGGATATCTTTATAATTGCCTAACATATATATATATATATATATTCTAAAATCATAGAATAAGGTATTTTAAGCTCCGTTACCAAAAACTCAATTATTTTCATTTGCTGGTAAGCCTTATCTCCCCGTTTAAGTTGTGCTCCGCAAGAGAATACATGAATCGTTGAATTCTTGAAAGGCTATATCCACATGCCTCAACTTCAAATCTTCAATCTCCAAAAAATCTAATGTATGCTTAAAGATGAAGTCGGCAAAACTCAAAATGTTAATTAGTAATTGATTTATTGATTTCACCACCCCCTCTCCCCAATGTTATCACTAATGCATCATCATAGGATTATGTACTCCTATTTTATGCTTGCTAGTAAACATTATGGGCAATAATGCAACTTTGGGTTTCTTCTCATCCCCCTTATATAAGATATGAAAATCTAATGAATTGTTGGGTAGGAAATATTTGGAACAATTCTTTCTTGTTTTGTTGAAATTTCTTGTCAACGTAGGGCCTTCTAAAATCACCATGGTTCTTTGTCTCTTCTCATTCTCCTAAGAGTTAGGAGTTTACTCATTATCTGAGGTATCTATGTAATCATCTAAACAATAATTTTTTGCAATCACCTCAATTTGTTGCTTTAATTCCAAACAGTCATTAGTGATATCCCCTAATCATTCTAAAATTCATAGTATTTTTCCCTTTATCACATAATTTGAGTTTGATAGAATGAGGTTTAGAGAAATACATCCCATTACTTTTGATTTCACCAAGTTTTTTATGAGATAAGAGCCCTCAAAAGGGTAAATTCTCTCCCATACTTGGTTTACCTACCTTGGAACTTTATCATTTCCCAGTCTTCGTGACAATCTCTCATCCTTTTTGTCTGGTCAAGATTTTTGAAAATCATGATCTCTTTTTTAATTAAAGTTGGATTTTTTCCAATCTTCCCGCTTTTCTCTTTTTTCATCAGGTTTTTGCTTCTTCAGCTTTTCCTTTATCAAGGGGTTAAACATCCTCCCCTCCTTCATACGCAGAAATATCAAGTCTTAATTTCAATCTCATCAAGATGCTCTTTGTGAGCGGTCTCATTAGTGGTTATAGAGGGCTTGATTACATCATAGCACTCCTCTATACATAGTCCTTTGCAGAGGCGTTGCAAAGCTAAAAGGTGTAGAAATTCTCCTAGTTTGATCACGTCTTTGTAGAATCTTCTTGCAAAACTCCTTAAACTTTCATTCTAAATCTGCTTCATCATAAGGACGGTGCTCATACTCTGGCTAGACAAGGTTACGCCATAGAATTCTTTCATAACATCTTGCATAGTTGTTTAAAACTATATTTGGGTTAAATTCTTTAACTATTTTCTAGCCTGACCTTCTAGAGTTAAAGGGAATGGTTAGTACATTTGTCGTTTTATTAAACCTTGTGTCATAATAATCTCCTTAAAGATATCAAGGTGGAGCATGTGGTCAGTCTTGCTAATATATAGAGCAATCAATGGTATTTTAAACCTTTTAAAAGGTTTTAGCACCAAAATTTTCTATACAAATGGAGATTTTGAGCATATCCTCAGGCAAGTGACTTGCTTGAGATTTTCTGCTTGCTCAATTCTTCCAACTCCCAATTTGTTGATCAGCCTTTTTATGCAGGCTTCAATTTCATTTCCATCAATTTTTTGATCTACAACTACATTTGCATGCATATGTCGTTGTGTTGCTTCATTTTGCGAATGTCTTTAATTGAGGTGTGACCTCAAATTGACAAGAGGTTTTCTTGATCCCTTGTTGTGCCCTTAATTAATGATTGAGCTACACAGGGTTTGTGAAATTCTTGGTTTAAAGGCCTCAAATATCCTAAAGGTTGCATTTGGATCCCTTTTATAATTTTCAGGCATTTTTGATTGCTCCGTAAATTTTTACTTTCTTTTTAGAGGAGCCATATATCTTTGTCTTCTCACATAGGGATTGGCAACTGAGAACCTACAACTTATTTTCCCTTATTAAGGTTACAAGTCTGGCTTTCCTAAATTTTTGGTTGTTGGAGTTATGCTATATAACTAATCATGCCATACTATTTAAGATATCATTCTTTTGTAAATATATTCTTATAATTAGTTGTAAATATACTTATAATTAATAAAATAACGATTATTTTATTTTATATTTGTTTAGTTGTTATTATTTACTTAATATTATACAAGATGGGATCTCGTTATATATCATATTTCAAGACTTTATCTATAAAGAGTTATAACTATAAGTACAGAGTTTTTATTTAAATAAATTCAAGTCAGTTTTTGATTGAGGTAATGTCATTACGAAAAATGATATTACATAATTAGTATATTTTATTGCTACTATTGATTAGAATCCAATGTTAATAATTAGGTGATGAGTCTCATATCGCAAAAGTTTAAATATGGATAATATGTTAGAGAACACATTATTAAATGTGATCGAATGTGAAAAATTACATAGACAATTGTTCAAAGTCAATGATTCATTGTATAATCGTACTAATATATCACTAATCTTTTGATCTAAGTTGTCATGACTACTTTTAGCATTAAGACGTGTCGTTCACTTATATATATTATACTAGACTAGCCATGCCTAATGCAAAAGTTTGATGGTAATGTATTCTTATTATATAAGGATAAATGATGATTAATATAAAATTTACTGACTCAGATATTTGAGTTTGAGATCCTATATAAGATTGTTATTTGTGGGAATCAAATCTCTTATCAGAGTATGTAATTTTTGAAAATGAATTTTGTGGATACACGAGTTTCATATATGATTAAGTTTCTATTCTTGTGACTAAGTTAGGATTTGACTACATCATGACCTACAGTTGATTGAAAGTCGATAATAAAGGCACTCTATGTCACTTAAGTTCGACGATATAAGTTTATCCAAAAATATATTCTCTCTATTTTAGGAGTCATGATATTTTACTAGAGGTTAGTCATAATTATTAAAAACTCTAATTATAATGAGTTGTACCGAAATAATATAAAAGGTTTCATATCGACTCATGTCTAATTCACAGTAAATCCAAATATTCATACATAATAAATAGTAAGTTGATGATATATATAATAAATATTATTAATACAGTTAATGATATTTTGTATTAAAAAAAATTGAATTGTTTTAATAAGTTAATCGAAAAGCAATTTTGTTCTTTACCAGTAAAGAATAAATTTTTAGGTAATAAGGTATTAGTAAATTTGAAAAAAATATTTAGGTGTTTCTTGAAATACCATAAATATAATTTGCAAATAATTGAGAGACTAATAAAAATATTTGTGGTAGTAATATTTTAATTTTATATTAAATATATAACAAATATTTTATTTACAAATGACATCATTTGATTTTGTCAAATGTCAAGATTTTATGAATTCTTATCTTGCTAGATATTAAATATGATACTATTTGATTTTGCTAAGTGTCAAGATTTTATAAATCTTTATCTTGTTAGATATTAAATCAATAGTGTTGATTTAATTTACTATTTTTTATTTAAATTATTTATTTAATTTAATAAATACAAAATATCTTTTACTTTATTAAGTGATTAATATGGATTTTGGATTCTAACAATTACAAGTTAACACATGGGAATTAATTTGTTACTCGTTATAGCAAGTCACTTGTAAATTAACGTAATGATTACATAAAACAAAAGAAACAAAAAAAAAAAAATATGATCTAAGAGGCATGAAATAATTGCTTCTAATTAAAATTTAAATGAATTATAATTCTAGTTTATTTTAATTTACCTAGAATTAATGGACTTTTAGTAGGAGTAATTAGATATACAAAGATCAATAAATTGATAATGTATCAATTAAATGCCTCAATAATTTATTAAATTGGTTTTATAAAGATAAAATAGTGATGGGTTAATATCTAAAATGATATAAAATTTAAAATTTCATTACTAATCCATATTAAATACTTAATGATATATATTAATTGAGACCTAAATAATAAATCTTTCTTAACCAAATATTATGCTCAAGCCTTTCAATACCGTTAAGGTTATAGGTATTTTTGTAAAGATAATCCAATAACTATTAAGTGAGAATCTTTATAGGGTATTATAATCTATATGAATTGTTTCTTTACAGGGTATATTAGGTTATCAATAATTGTTAGATGAATAGTTTAATAGCATATCTATTTATGAAAAGGCATTAGGACAAGTCTAAGTAAATTAAGATACTAAGAATTACTAGGTGATGTGTCTTAAATTTATAGGTTGATTGATCATGCCTTATAATAAGTTACAAATAAAAAATGTGATTTTAACTCATTGGATTTATTGAGCTCTTTTATCATAGCGACCTAAACTCATTACACAGATTAAGATGAACTATAAGCCAAGAATGCAACAGAAGGGGGAATATGTTAAATATCCTAGACTTATATCTATATTAAGTTATATTCGTCTAATTAATTCTATTTTGATTTCAATTTCTATGGTGGTGTCGGAGATGATTGAACCTTTCAGAGGAGTAAGGAATAAAGAATGAGTTTGTGTTTGCCTCTCGTTACCCAATATCAGGATTTGTTCACCTTGTACTAGTTTTAGCTAGTCACAGGTGATACTTGATGTCTTCAAGTGTTTTTGATGATGAACAAAGTTAATTATATATTCAATAATTGTAATTTGATTTGTTCATTTGGATGAAATTTGACCATTTGACTATTTGATTGTGTTCAAGTTCGTTAAGTTCATGACATTCGATTATTTGATTATTAATTATTTGATTAAGTTCATGTTTGACTTTTAATTTGAATGATTATATGTTAAAATTATTAAAATGTTATAAAATTACTTTATTGATATTGATTGATTTAAAATAACATGTATTCCTTAAGATATGTTACTCTAATAATCAAAATGGTTGATAAATTAGAGTACAAGAAGCAGACAAGCCTCAAGTTTTAACACTTTAGAAGAATGTATCGACACCCTGAACAAAGTTATCAATACCCTTTAACCAATGTTTCGATGCATGAAAAGTTATGTACTTAGGTATTGATACCTCAAGAGAAAGGTATTGACATTTTTAGTTAGAAAAATTTCAAAAAGACGATATGTACAAAGATATCGATACCTAAGTCCAAAGGTTTGATGCCATTGCACTAAAAAGGTAAAGGTATCAACACATTCATACAAGGTATAAACACCTTCTGTAATTTAAACCTGTAAAGGCTAGTTTACTACATTTAATACGCGAAACAAATGAAAGATCATATAATCGTTGCCATCAATTGATCAAAGGCATAAATATAATTATTTTTGCAGAAGATAAGCAAGAAATAAAGAGGAATTACAGTGAAACAATTGATCATTAATCAGTAAAATATTCTTCTGCATGTACACTTTTAGAGAATTTACTTTCTATTGAGAAAAAAAATTATAAATCATTAAGTTTATTGATTATCCACTCTATGAAGAGTAAAAACACATTTATTATTTTAATTTCTAAAATTCTTTTTATATCTGAACGAATTAGTTTAATGGGTTACTCTTCACCTGTAATAAAGAAAGATTACATTTGAGTTTTGTTTTACCCGATGAGAAAGAAGAAGTTATAATTAGGTTACTCTTAACTTAGGATAAATAAGATTGATATTGAATCTTCAATTTCGAAGAATAGAACTAAAAAGAGTGAATGTAAATCTGGTTATTAAACCATTATAAAAATTCCATTGTCTGTATTTCTTTCTCTCTATATATATTTGCTCCTGTCATAAATAATTTGATTACTCCATTTATCATTAACAGTTGCATTAATCATTTAAAAAATTTTAATTTCTTAAAATTATGATTTTTACCTAATTCAACCCCCTCTTGGGTGATACTTATTGGGCCAACAATACTCCAATCTTGATGTAAGTGCACTAGGCCACGTCTTTCTCTTATAAAGCAGTGAAAAGTCTATTATGCAAGCCCAAAGTAACTAAAGTGATTTGACAAGTAAATTAAGAAGAGCAACTTTGAAGATTGTGTAGGATTTTATAGCCTAATAACATGCAAAATTTAAGTTTCTAAGCATCGCATTTTTAAATTCATTAGACATCAACATATACAAAGCTTAGTTTTGTTTTGTTTTTAATTTTCTATCCTTTTTAAGTTTGTATTTGATGAAATCAAACTACAAACATGTGTAGTCTCTTTAATTTATACCTTCTCAAGTTTAGGAAGTATAAAGAAACCATTTTCTTCTTTGGGACAAATTGGAAAACAATTTATTAAAAATTATATTTAATTTAATAAATAATTAATAATTAATAAATTTCACTTTTCAATATTAAAAGTCAATTATCAAAATATCCTTGGATAATTATCAAAATGATAATTAATTACGTTTAATTTATCATATTTTAAACTAAATATAGACCTAAAAGAAGTGTCTACAAAAAAAAATGGTAAGGAGTTATTAAGAACTAGGTTAAAGATAAGTATCATTTTTATAAGAAGATTAGTTATTGGAGGAGGAATTGTCCTCTCTATCTAGAGAGCTTGAGATCGAAGAAAGTGAAAAGTATGTTTTCTTGTTATATTATTAAAACTGAATTAAATGTTATTTCAAATTAAAATTCTTGGATTATATATTCAGTTGCCACATCATATATTTGTATATCCCTACATAACCTTCAGATAGTGGTGTCTAACGGGCTGGTTCGGCCCGTGAACCGGACCGGACCGGTCCCGTCAGAAACCGTAATCGAACCGACCTGAACTACTGTTCACACGATTCGGACCGGTTTCGGGCCTATATGGATGGTCCGGTCCGGTTCCAGAATTCTGGAATCGCAAAACCGGACCGTAAAAGGCCCGGAACCGTTCCAGGCCCGTTTTCTGGGAACCGAAATCGGCGGATTGA
>JAVXUL010094564.1:0-21438 GCA_035590515.1 Trichilia minutiflora | reverse complement strand
ATTGTTAAAGTAGAGGACGACTTCCATGAAATGCAAGAGCTGAAAGTTCGAGCTGAAGCAGCTGATGTTGCCAAATCTCAGGTATCGTATCTTATATATATTTACAGTTTTCCTCCTATGGTCTTGCATATTCCTTATGTTGCCTAATTGCTATCATGATGCCAGTTTCTAGCTACGGTTTCTCATGAAATTAGGACACCCATGAATGGAATTCTTGGTATGTCCCAAATCTTGTCTACGAATTTTTTCCATCTTGGAATAATAGTTTTCTTCTAAGTATTTAAATCCCTTCTAAATGGGGATTTAATGATATCTTTGTGCTTGCAGGAATGCTTGCCTTACTTCTAGATACAGATTTAAGTTCCACACAGAGAGATTATGCTCAAACTGCTCAAGTGTGTGGAAAGGCACTGATTGCACTAATAAATGAGGTGCTTGATCGAGCAAAAATTGAAGCCCGGAAATTGGAACTTGAAGCTGTCCCATTCAGCCTACGATCAATATTAGATGATGTCCTCTCTTTATTTTCTGAGAAGTCTCGGAACAAAGGCATTGAGGTAGTCCTGGCAAATCCTAATCAATGCAAATATGTGGATTCATCTAACATCATTGTGTTTGAAATTAATGGCTTTGAGGTCTCTTAAAATATCATTGTTCTTCTCAGTTTGTCACTCTGTTACACACAACTCTTGTGATTTATTTACAACCACCATATGCTTTGTCATTCTTGAACTGACTTGTTGTTAATTGTTTTCTTTTCCTTGTACCTTTCTGGGTGGGGTTGACATATGTGAATGATGGCAATTCGTATCTATTCAAATGGGGGCATGAAGCTGGCGGTTTTTGTTTCTGATAAAGTTCCAGAAATTGTTTTAGGTGATCCAGGTAGATTCAGACAGATCATCACAAATCTTGTGGGGAACTCTGTCAAAGTAAGTGTATCCTTTCTGGTTTTCTATTTTTATCTTCTCTTATTGCAATTGGCTTATTTATGATTTACTTCAATTTCACACCATTATGGTCATTGTTACGTTTCCTAGTTAATTTCTTGATGCATTTGATATTCATTATATTAAGTTTATGGCAGTTCACTGAACGAGGACACGTATTTGTTAAAGTTAATCTAGCTGAACACTCAAAGAACAAAATGGATGCAAAAGAGGAACCTTTCTTGAATGGAGGGTCAGATGAAGGTGCCCGTAGAACTGGCACTGCCCAGTTTAATACCTTAAGTGGTCTTGAAGCAGCTGATGAGCGTAATAGTTGGGACAAATTTAAACAGTTAATTGAGGATGAAGGATTCCAGTCCAATACTTCAATTATAAACATGATGGCCTCTAGCAATGTCTCAGAAGATGTCACTTTGATGGTATGTGTGGAGGATACAGGAATTGGGATACCGTTAACTGCCCAAGATCGGGTTTTCATGCCCTTCATGCAGGCAGATAGCTCAACCTCTAGGCATTATGGAGGAACTGGTATAGGTTTAAGCATCAGTAAGTGTCTGGTTGAGCTGATGCATGGCCAGATCAGCTTCATAAGCCACCCACACATTGGGAGTACATTTTCATTCACTGCTGTTTTTGGGAGGTGTAAGAAAAATGCATTTGACGGTATAAAAAAATCTAATTCTGAAGATCTGCCTTCTGGATTTAGGGGATTGAAAGCAGTAGTAGTTGATGAAAGACCGGTCAGAGCTGCTGTATCCCAATACCATTTGAATAGACTTGGCATCATGGTCAAAATTTGTAGCAGCATCAAGGATGTGGCTTCCACCGAAAAAAATGGGTTTGCATCATCTGGGTAAGTTCCTACTTCACTTGTAATTGAGAATGCTTAATTGATTCTAAGGAAATTGGAAAAAATTAAATGAAATAAAATGCAACCCTAGGTGTCATTAGCTGTAGCCTAGTAACTATTCTCCTTCTTATAAGCAAGATCCAAGAGCTAAAAGCTCTAATACAGAATTGTACATTTACTCCGTCACTCCATGAATAGGAATTAGTAAACCACTCCATTGCAGACCCAAATCTATACTGAAAATTCCAAAGTGCAGTTTCTTAATGTGAGGCACTTGTCCCTTTTTCTGACAATGAATGTCACACATTGTACATATAGAACTAAAATAATAGAAACTAATGAGCCTGTGAGATGTGGGCTTAAGTAGCTTTCATGAGAAAATCTCAGAAAAAAAAATTACTAGAAAAAGGTTAAAAACTGATCTTTGAGGAGATCCTCGCTTTTATAATATGTTAAACTCAATATTGGGTGGTACTGCTTCTCGCAGAGATAAGTTCAAGCCTGATATCATTCTAGTTGAGAAGGATTTCTGGATTTCTGGTGAAGATAGCTGTTTGAACATACAGCTACTGGACCATACACTGAATGGACATGTCTCTAAGTTGCCTAAGCTGATCCTTCTTGCAACCAATATTAGTAATGAGGAAGTCGATAAAGCCAAGGCAGGAGGATTTGCAGATACTGTGATCATGAAACCTTTGAGAGCAAGTATGATTGCTGCTTGTCTTCAACAAGTTCTCAATACAGAGGAAAAGAAGCAGCCGGGGAATGTACCCAATGGATCTGGTTTCCGTGAGGGTTTGCTCTGTGGCAAGAAGATTTTGGTGGTTGATGACAATAGTGTAAACCGCATAGTTGCTGCAGGTGCACTGAAGAAGTTTGGGGCCAAGGTAGAGTGTGCTGCTAGTGGAAAAGCTGCATTGGAGAAGCTTCAACTGCCTCATGGTTTTGATGCTTGTTTCATGGATATTCAGATGCCAGAAATGGATGGGTATGTCTTCCATTCTTGAAAAGGCGATTAATTTTTTTTCATATTTTATTTTTCTTCATTTATCTTGCATATCCTTCTTGAATAGCTCTTAAAGATCTCAGAAAAGTAATATAGTATTCTATAACTTCTTTTCAGGTTTGAGGCGACCCGCCGAATCCGGCAGATGGAGAGCAAAGCAAATGAGCCGATGTTAAACGGCGGATCTTTGGTGGATGGCACTGCCAGAAAAGCTGAGTTGCACATTCCAATATTAGCCATGACAGCGGATGTGATTCATGCCACATTTGATGAGTGTCGTAAATGTGGAATGGACGGATATGTCTCGAAGCCATTTGAGGAAGAAAATCTATATCAGGAAATTGCGAAGTTCTTCAAATCCAAACCCATTTCATGATCATAACAAGATCTCTAAACCTCAGTGGAATCCACCCGGTCTAGGTTGGAAAGATTCAGTGGGTCTATAATCAGTACCAGTAATTTTTGATATTCTGCTGATGTATTTAGGTGAACGGATGGTTTTCCTGGATTTTCAAGGAATCTTAACCGAAACATCAAACTCAGGTTCTTGCAGTTATCTCTCTAACCATCTTCTATTAACTTGATTAGAATCCATGTATACTACAATAGACCGTTTCCTCATTTGTATGTATATATCTTTGGAAGGTTTGGAAATCGAAAAGGTGTAAATCTAAATTTATATGGCGTTCCTTGGAGAAGGGAGTAATTGGTATTACGGATACCTTTGATCTGTATAATTCTTCTGTGGTAAAATACTTGGTTTCAAGTCTTTTTTGTTGTTTCAGAATCCATTAACATGTGTCGAAGGTTTTATTTTGTCCTTGCAATTACCGCATTAACCAAAATTTGTTGTTCCAAATATATAATTACACAGGGATTTTCTTTTCTTTTCTTTTTTTTCTCTCTTCCCAAATTTTGTTCATCAATAAATTGCTTATTAATTAATTTCTCGATAATCATGATTTGCCAAATCCGTATGTGGTATTGTGGCAACCGCATAATCCATAGGTGGGTTTTTTCGAATTATTCGAACATAAATTTATTTGATTAAGTGTTAGTTTGATTTAGTTTTTTTTAGTATTTTTTAATTTTTTTTATTATAAATTATGTTAAACATATAAAAATAAAAAAAATTATTTAAAATATAAAATTTTATTTTTAAAAAACTAAAAAATAAGAGTTTTTTCTTCGTTTCTAATTAAATATATAAATAATATTTATTTTATTTTAAAAATATTTTTTTAAATATTTTAATTTAACTAAATTAAATATTTTTTATAATAATTTTAGTAAAAAATTATTTCATATTATGTCAAATAGATTTTAAAAAAAAGTTTTATATTAATTAAAATTTTTTTTTATAAGAAAAGCGAAAATCAGTTTTTAAATCTTAAAAAAATTG
Organism: Trichilia minutiflora; assembly: GCA_035590515.1. Classification (NCBI taxonomy): domain Eukaryota; kingdom Viridiplantae; phylum Streptophyta; class Magnoliopsida; order Sapindales; family Meliaceae; genus Trichilia; species Trichilia minutiflora. Next base: position 17,227 of record JAVXUL010094564.1, on the reverse strand, counting down.
TTCAAAACATACTCTAAAATTAATAAGCATAACTTAGCACAAAAAGATTATATATTGTATTCTTAAAATTAATGAATCGTTGAGTCCCAACAGATTTTTTTCTCCTATTTTTTAAAATTCAGCTAAAAAGTAAAAACAAATTATTTTTCATTGTAATTATTTATTTATTTACAACTCCATCTCTCACCCCTAGGTTATAGGAAAGTCAAAGGATTTTCAGACTTCTAAATCCCAAATTTGAATCCGGCGACCAGCCATAGGCCCATAGCCATCTTAGAGCGCCCGTGCGCGTGCGCGCACACACAAACACAAAAAAACATAATTATCTCTCATCTTTCTCTACCATTTTTTTTTCAAATATCATCAAGAAAAATAAAAAAAAAAATTTTTTTATTATAATTATTTCTTATTTTTTCATTTATTAAAAGTGTGATGAGAGAGTGAGACATATGATTAAATTGGTAAAATTTAACCATGAAAAACAATTACAAAAATTAAAGTATTTTATTGTAAATTTTAATTTTATTGATTTTTGGATGTAGGTTATGATTGTGTGTGCAGTCTATATTATTAAAAAAAAGGAAGATATTAAATTAAGGATTGATATTAAATTTATCGTGAAAATTTTCTAAACTTAAATTAGCTTAGAATCTAAGGGAGTAATGCTAGAGCAAGTGACGAACAATTCTGAAAACTATAGTTCTCCTAAACCTGCAACATATTTATGGTTTTAACTTTTAATACCATCAGAAAACCCCCAAAAAATTCTAAAAATAATGAAGTGCCAATATTTTTTTTATTGGATGAATTTATTTTATTCTTTGTTACAGAGTATAAAATGACTGAATAGTAATCTTAGGCTTCGATATTTTACTGTATTTATGTTCATGGCGGCTAGCAGTTCCTAAAACTGGTAGGATAGAATAGAAACAAAGGAAACATTTTTTTTTTCCTGCTAAAAAAAGTGAAAAAAAAAATTACAGCTAAGAAGAAAAAAATATATACAAACTGAAATTCTATATGATAGGATATCTCAAGTATGATAAGTAGTCGATTATTGAATATTTATCCACACAAAACTTAAACGATGTTTCTTGCAAGCAAACAGTAATAAATACTCTATTCTTGTCCTTCATTTTTGATTAGCCACTTCGTTTTGGGCAAGGCAAAAGAAAATTTCCTTTCCCTATGTATAATTTTTTGCGAACATTGTGTATTTTGCTTACATCGGAAGCAATTCACTAATTTAGCAAGTGATAACTAGATATTCAATAATATTTATTCTAATAATTATATTTTAAATACCTAAATAATTGGTTTAGTAATATTATATCATTTCACTTATTTATTTTAATAACAAGATGAAAAATGTTAATGTTATAATACAACTAGAATTGGTAGCATTTCTCTTACGCATAATGATAAAAGTTGAATCGTCAAAAAGAGGAGGGAGCCCACCAACATAGCCATTTTTAAAAAAATATAATACCGAAAGAGAAATGCATGGAGCTTTTGTATGCCAATCTTATAAAGCACAAATTATTAGTGTTAAGATATTAATAGAATAAGAGACCAGATACCTAATTTCTGCAATATTTGTCAAGCATAAGCAGACACAAACTTTGATGTTCCATAACATGTGGAGCTCCTGTGTCTTTATAATAAAAGTTTTGTACCAGTAGGGTTTCGTGGAGCCAAACAAGTGTCCAATTTACTCTCCCCTTTACAAAATTTTATATTGATTATTGAGCAATGTGATGCAAGGAATGGCATCAAGTTTCTGAATTTTTCAAAATTTTAGTCAGGAACTTGTACTTCTAAATTCTAATAGCTAGAATAATAAATTTTTGTTCATTAGACATACCTTTGCTCTCTCTCTTTCTGTCTTGTTCAGTGATGAGGGTCAGAGTAAGCTAAAAAGAGCTTGCGTTATTGAAGATAAAATAAATTTACAAATTAAACTGCCTAGTAATTATATTGCATATATGCTTCTCCATGGTACATACTCTTTGTTTTTCAAAATAGTTGTTACATATGCTAGTTTTATATATCACAGGTTATGGTGACTTATTAGAAGCATTCGACTTCCCCCCCTATTATGATTCCTTGTATAATTAACAATAGTGAAATGAACAAAAAAAATAAAAGAGAACTACTAATTAAAAATAGTTAGGTTTAATTAAGACTATTTATTTTAATTTTATTTTAAAAATATATACTATAGCTAAAATATTTGATAGATATTCACTTTTATTTAGTACTTTTAACAGACAAGAATTGTAAATTAAAAATCGAAGTACTTCAAATTTGAAATATACATTAAATCTCTGAAGTGTTCTTTGGGTATTAGTCATTTAATTTTACTCTGAAAATGTGGGTACAGGATAATGGAAGATATTAAGTATTTATTTATAAATTATTCTAAAAAGTTGCCATCTCACTTTCATTGGCTCTCCTATTATCAGACATTCAGACAAGTCTTCCTGTCCATTACAAAAGGAAAAGCAACCATGATTGATTGCCCATGACTTGGAATTATACAAAATAGCGATAAAATAAAAAAAAAATGCAATTGCAAACCCGCCTGCCAAATCATAATCCATATTGCACTTGTGAGCTTTCTATGGCTACAAATTAATTATTAACACTCTGGCCATAGATAGTCTATATATTGGTACTAAATTTCATATAGAATAATCTAAATTTACCCGCTTTTGTCAATATGTCACCCGGCTTATTCCACTACATATCTGTCCCAGAAAGCAACATTAAGTAGGCCTTATCAACCTAAATTAACAATTAGGGTTTGTTTAATTAATTTGAACTCGCGGTACAGCATCATTTGGTTTAGAAATTATATAAATCTATGGTTTTCCTCTCATGTTGAGAAGTTGAGACAGCTTTCATAATTTCTGCAGATTCCGTTTAAAATTCTAGCTCAATCATAATTTTTGTAGCCATGGCTCTAGAGGCAACCTTGACTTTAACTGTTAGACCGTATGAACATGCCAATAGACAAACACTTGAGCTGTCTGGTCTTGACAGGATATCTCCTGCAATTCTCTACATGATCTTCTTCTATAAATCCCAGGTGAAAAATGAACTATCATCTGAAGCGGAAGATCAAGTTGAGAGAGCCAAAAGAGCTCTTCAAAAGGTGTTGGTTTCCAGCTGCAGGTAGGTTTAAATTCAATAAGAAGACAGGGAAGCTAGAGATCGAGTGCAACGATGAAGGAGTCACCATGTTAACTGCGGTGACTGATTCCAAGCTTGAAGAGCTTGGTTGTTTGCATGAATACAAACCTTGGTATGAAAAGCTGGTTCCTAAACTTCTCGAAGCTAATCATATATCAGAAAATCCCCTTGTCATCGTTCAGGTTTGAATTTGACGAAAGAACCCAGCTAGTTGTAAAATTATCTTTTAAATTCCGTTTACTTTATTGATTGATTCCAGTTCCCATCTAATATTTCCGTAGCTGAAACTGATTAACAAACTGAAGTTCATTTTTCTCTTCACAGGTACTTTTAATCACTGATCATCGACAACAATCCTTGTTTCTTGTAAATAACTAATGATCATGGAGTTTTAATATTTTTCACAATGAAAAAGATGTTTCCCTTTTGTCACTGATCGCCTACAGCCATGAAGAACATAACAATTCATCTTAGTATTTTAAAATTAAAAGAATTGATATACATATTCAGCATAAGTCAAAACAATCAACCCTTTTGCCGAGTTGCACTTTTAATTTCATATATATTTCGTTTAATTTTGAGAATTAGCTGTAGAATTTTTGAGTTCCTTTTTCCTCGTCAGTGTTTTCTCATCTAATTTGGTGCCACCTTGTCTCTGTTTTAAAGTTAGCTTAACTTATTAACCAATAAACCCTAACCCTACACATGTATATTTTCTCCATCGATCCAACTGTTAAATGCCATCTTATTTTTAATTATTACTCTTTAACCACCAGATAAATGTCGATAATCTCTAGCTAAGATTCTCTTCCTTGACAGTTTCCACCTCATGTTAATTCGTCAAGACTCGTCAACGTGAAAATTAATAAGATATCGGCTCTAGCTAAGATTCTCTTCCTTGACAGTTTCCACTTCATGTTAATTCGTCAAGACTCGTCAACCTGAAAATTAATAAGATATCAGCTTGTCTTCTACTATCGGGGTTGTTCCTTGTTAGCTTTTGTATGGTATAAAGTAGATTGGAAGGTGCCGATTGGTAGTTAATTGCAGATGCCATAATTCTAATTTAGGTCTAAACGTTCTAGTTTTAGGTTATTATCTTTCCCTGTGTTACATCACTATCATTAATTTTAAACATCATAACCATGGCTTTTGGTGCAACTAATTTCATGAATCAATAATTGGAGTTGAAAAAAAAGAAGAAAGAAAACGGGAAGACAAAAAAAAAAGGAAAAAAAAAATTAAAATGAGCTTCTTGTTTTTTCTTTTTCATTCACAAGGTTTATAGATTATAGATATATGGATTATATAGGCAGCTTTTTGGTTGAGAAGGGGCTCGCCACCGGCCCGGCCGTCTTCCTTTTCTAGTTATTTTTTTGTTTCCTCCATATCCCTAATTTTTTACTCAAAGTGCACGTCTTCTTATTTTGATCTCAAACAATTGTGCAAACTTCCTCTGTCCAAATTAACCTTACAAATTAATATTTGGTGAGAGAAAATTTCAGGCCGAGTTTTCTGGTCAGTTGCCAAGAGACACCACTCTTCAACCTTGATTTGATTTGGATCCGACACAAAATATCATTTTCTACTATCTCAAGAAATATTACCAGTTGAACCAACGTGGTTAATCAACACCTTATTCATCATTGTTCTCTTTGTACAGACGACAAGGTTCGCTTGTGGTGGGATTTCAGTCGGTTTAGGTGGTAGCCATGCTTTGTTTGACGCCGTTGGTGCATTCAACTTTCTAGCATCTTGGGCTCATATATCAAGTGGGAAAGATGAGTCTGATCTTATTATCCCCAACCATTCAAGAGATGCACTTTTGCATCCAATTTATTCTAATTCAAGCCCCATAACTGCTTCAATATATGAACAAGAACACATTGAAGCCATTCAAGACCTCTATCAGGTACCTGTGCAAGCTATGGCCTACAACAACAGATGCTGGGAAACGGCACTTTCAAAATTTAGCCAGATTTACCCTCAAGGTCAGCTTGTACTTTTTACACTAAGTGTGAAGAAGGAAGTTGTAGAGACATGGAAAGGACTGGCTATTAAAAAGGGCAAACTCTCAAAATGCTCCACTTTTGACGTTCTATGTGCAAATGTGTGGAAGTTAATTAAGTTTCAGCATAGTACTAATTAATTAATTTCATAAATCCATTGGCATAAAATCATTCTACATGTCCAAAAACTATACCTAATTCTAAGTCGTTGATAGCATTCTTTGTTTATACAGGCAAGAGTTATGGCTCTTAAGCTACATCCAGACACCAACATATGTTTGCAATTCCCGGTCAACTCTCGAAGCCGGTTCCGGCCACCGATGGGTGAAAATTTCACAGGCAATGTCATGTTCAGTGACAGCTCTACTTGAAGAGCCTCTTCATCACACAATTCAAAGGATTCAAGCAGCCAAAGATGTAATCACGGACGAATATATCAAATTATATGCAAAGGCTCTGGTGTACGTCCTCCGATAAGTTCTTCCCCTTCACGAGAGAATTGACAGTTGTAACTGATTGGCTGAGATTTCCTTTTCATGCCCTTGATTTCGGATTGGGAAGAGTTTCAAGTGCAGCTCTCTTAGCAATTCCTGTCCTGGAAACTGCTTTTCTAATGTTAAATCTTGAAGAACCTGGAGGATTCCTTGTTCGAATGGGTACAGAAAGACAATATGTCGATGATCTCACACGCAACTTTGATAAATTCAACACCATAACAATCGGATCAACTACGTAATGCTTGGTATCTATTCTGCCACTCATGCAAACATCTAATTTTATCAAATATAAATTTCTTCATAAATTTATAATAACTCAATGTCGAATTGTACTTCGAATTCAATATCAAGTTATTATAAAATTTAAATAAATTCATATTTTCTAAAATATCACGCACCTTTCTTGTTTGTGTTCAGTATAGTACCATAATTATGAGGCACTCTGTGACAAAAAACCAATAATGATTGATGTGTACAATAAATAAATAGATTGTCTTCCTGCTGGTGTTGTAGGTTTTATGATATATGGTATGTGTGAGCCTTGTAAAATAGAAGTTAATAATTGAGTGGAACCGTATGTGAAATGTAATAATCTTAAGTTGGAATTGTCCTTTTAGGGATGTACTTATGTGAGTGTTGAATTGTATTTGTAAAGTATAATTAATCTCCACATGAGATTGATATATGTATGTATAAAGTAATGACGGTTGTGATTGCTATTAGATGATGATTATCTACAACCACAAATATTATTATATATATGTGACTCTTGTGTTTTTGTTAGTTATTTTATATTATTATATAATATATATCAGATTATCATATACGAAAATAGCAAATAATTAATTGATTGATGAAATTTAGTAATCAACTACAAAGTCTAGATTTTAAAAAGAAATGTGATAATTTTTAATTTTTTTTAAAGAGATATATCAAACATCAAATAATGTAATTTTTGAAGAGAAATATATATATCAATCAACTGATGATATAATCTCCATATTTTTGAAACATTTGATGTTGTGTGAAAATTTTGATCATCAGTTAATTTTTTAAAAAATGACTAAAGATCTTAATCTTATCTTAACGGTACACAAATATTTAACACACGCACACGTAAAAAAAAGAAACTTTGATAAAAAATATACTTATTTATATATCAATTCTTTTTTTATATATTAAGACGTAAATGAAGGCAAAATGATATATTTATGTGGGTTAAAAAATTATTATTAAATTTATTTTAATAATATATTAAAAATTAACACATTATAATTATTTTTATTAAGTTGTAGGTCTAATAGTTATGTTTCTTTCATTGTTATTAGTGATTTAAGAAGTCGTAATCGTCTTTAACCTCGAGTACTAGTTGTTTTTTTCTTTATTATATTGATTTTTTATATATAATATCTCTCTGCAAAATACAAAAATTATCAAGGATAAAAGTTAGTATTTTGACGAAAATTCTCTGATACTTAAGTGAGTAAAGATTTTGCTTGTGTATGAGAGTTGAGAGAAAATCAGAGAAAAAAAGAGAGTCTGTGTTCTTTATGTAAAAAAAATCAGAATATTCGTTACCCGTCAATAAAAACGAACCTCTCCTTTATTCTCGAAATATGTCAGTTTTTAATCATTTGTATGCATAATTATATACACGTGTCACTTTACTATTGATTTTTTCTGAAAGTTTGTTATGGAAATCACGGGATACAGATGTCATTGGATTCGTAATTGTCTATGTGTATATGTGAATATTCTGAAGGATTGATGGAATCGAATGACTAATCCCCAAAGATAATATCTTTGAGAATGTGTTCCAAGATATCGTTAAGTCTTTGATGATAAACTATACAATAGTCAATAGCTTAATATTAAAAAGAAAGGTCTTATAATATCATTATATTATAAATATTTAAAAAGATTAGTATCTCAAAATAATAAGCTTACACCTTTAAACTGGACTTTAATAAAAATAACTAAACAACTATCATGTATGGTTCGGTATAATTTGAATCACATGCAAACAAATATTGAAAATCTCAGTGCTAAATTGATACAAAAATATTTTGATTTAAGCTTGGCCCTTCAGTGAGTGTCTGTGTGTGTATAAGATTTGATATAATAATAGAATTTAACACTCAAAAGTCAAAATATAATTGTGATCTTATGTTAAACTTGTTTAATACTGTGATATGATCAGTGGCACGTAACTTTTGAATTGTTAGATAATGAAAATTTTAAATATTAAATTTTAATATTAAATATTTAAATTATATTAAAAATCAATTTTATCAAAATTTCTTTATAACTTTATTTTTAAATCAGAGCAAAAGAATCACAAGTCGAGAATGAATTGCCTAAATGTTACCCCAAATAATCAATAATGAATTCATTCCTACCCCAATGTACGATCGAATCAATAAGTCCATAATTTCATTTGATTATACGAATTAATTTTGAAATTTCAAATTCAAATCAAGTCCTCCTATCCAATTCATATAATGTATCAAACAAATAGATAATAAAATTATTGTTTGTTGATTGGAGGCCGGAGGGCACATGGAAAACACTAACAGATAACAAGGAAAACGAACAGCAGTCCCAGCTTCATAACACAATAACACATGGACCACTCAGATCGAGACAAATACATACAAAAATTTAATTGGATCGTTTGAGTTTAAGTGGACATAAATGCAAATAGAAAAAACATTTAATTTAGATTTTAATTTAATTTAATTCATTTCAATATCCATGTCCAGCCCATCTCAATTTACCACCTGTCAGATTTTTTTTTGTCTTCAAAAAGGCCCATAACTTACAATTTTCTGTTGCATTATTTATTTATTTCTAGTTTCCTTCTCCCAAATGCCAACTTGAAAAATTAAATTTTGTCTTCATGGTGTTTCAAAGTGGGTAAGAAAAACAAAACCTAGTTTTAGAGCATATAAAATGCTCAAATTCAGTAAGTTCGATCTTGTATTTGAAGATGACATGAATATGTATTTATTCAATAAATGTGTTTGATGGACATTTTTTTTTAATATGACTATTTAATAAAAATATGAACATGTTGTAAAATTTCTCCATTTATATAATTGATAACTAAAATTTATTGAACATGCAGATGGATGTTGTGGTAGCCCAATCTTATTATACTCTTTTTTTTTTAATGATTATTGTGGATAATTATAAAATTTAAATAATTTAGTAAAATTATTTTTTTTTTTTTGTAAATTTTATTCTCCTTTAAAATTTAAATGAATTAAAAAAGAATATCAAACCAAAGTCATCCAGATAGTTTCCAGCTGTTGGCAATTAACAAAAAGTTTGAAAGTTTTCCCACGTGAATACAAAAAGATTCGCACAGATTTTGAAATTTAGCTAAGTTAAAAAAAAAAAAAAAAAGACTGGCCCATATATGGGGGAGATTCTGGAGTTTTCATAGTTTTTTTGGGCCGTATTAATTATAATTATAATTATAAGTTTGATCAGATGATGATTTTAGGAGTAATTAATTTATGATAAAAAATTATGTGAAATTCAGAAAAATGTCAGAGGCCGGTGTCAGTCTGTATTTGTTAGTAATTAAAAATAAAATGTAGTAATGTAAATAAGTCGAATAAATTTGTACGAAGAGTTTATAAATATAATAAATTATATTATAAAAATAATATACAATTATTTTTTCCACTGGAATATTTTTTTTTTGGTTGTTGTTGATGTTGTAACCTGGAACTCCGGTCTCGATAAGATTCTTCGGATTCTTAAGATAGCATCAATCAAATTAAAACGGATCTACCGTCTCTTTCTCCTTTGACGTGAATTTGTATTTAACTTAATTTATATAAAGATAACAATAAGATTTAAGATTGAATTTAAGATCTATAAATAAGAATTACGTCTTAAGACCCCACTATAACATAATTATTAGAATACCATCTCAAATGAAATCCTAATGTATGGTAGATTGCAATCAAGCAAATCTTAATAATTGGGAAGGAATATTTATTTTCAGAAAAAAGAAAAAAATTACACTCAAGCTCAAGCATAATACTTTTCTGAAAAGGAAGACATTTTTCATTTAAAGGAATTTTGAGAAAAATAAAATTTGAGTTGGAAAATCTTATTATCAAAATAACTATTCTTTTCAAGTCCAAATACATTGAAGAAAGTGTAAAATATATCATTTCCGAATCTAAAAAAATAATTTTTTTAGAATATAAATTAAAAAAAAATCACACGTATGGTTTTGCATTTATTGGATAATATAACAAAAAGGAAAATGGAAATTAGGAAGATCAGATTACCATATCAAAAAAGAAAAAATCTTACGTATATATATGGTGTGTGTTTTTCAATAACAAAAATTAATCCAATTGATAAAGAAAGAACATGTTTTGGTAACACCATTTCAAAACGATACACCTTATTCGCCGCCACAATGTATGGACAAAATTTGTACTAGGGATTTCATCAATTTATATTCAACTTGTAATATAGAAGTTTATAAATTAATTTTTTTTAATGATAAATTTAACATAAATTTGTACTCTATATAAGTGAGTAACCTTCTAAATTACATAATTTTTTTTAAAAATATTTTAAGATAATTAAATTATTTTATTTATAAATTTAAAATTTTTTACGAGTTTTTTGAAGAGGGATTATTTTTTAAATGTTTTAAGAAGAATTTGTCTGTAAATATGAATTGTTTTCTTAACTAAAGAGAGACATTCAAAATTTAAGAGAGTTTTTCTTAAACAAACTAAAACTCAAGACGATAAAAGAAAATATGATTGTTTATAAAAATCATACTTGTTTTCATAATAATTGAAATTTTTGGTTAATATATTCTTCTTATCTTATTAATTCTAGTATTATTATATGATTTAAGTATTTATCTTGTAGATTGGTTGGATTATAATATTCTTGTATGATTTGAATATTTATTTATCATATATTATTCTTTAATTGTTTTTAAAGGTTATTTTTGATTTTAACCAAAAAGTCGAAGCTTTATTAGAATTTATTAATTCATTCAATTGATATTAAAACACTTGATTTTTTCTGCATGTATCATATATATAATATCCACAAGGTATATTTATAAATTTCCATTTTCTAGATGATAAATATATAATGTAATATTATATTTCATCTAGTTGTAATATATTATTGTAATTAAGAAACTACATAACAATTAATTTAAATATAATTTTGTTTAAATTTCACATTTATTGTGTAATTTTGTAAAAATACTAAATTGATAGTTAAATAGTTATAAAGTGTAGATTTTTCAAAATCCATAAGTTAAAATGTAAGAGTTTGCATAATATTATTAGTTATATTTTGTCAAAAACTAATTTTTAGTGTATTTTTTAAAAAAAATTTTAGTAAAATTTAATATTTAATACTTTTATTTCATAATAATTATAATTTTAAAACCACATTATCTTAGTTATAAAATATTCTAAATTTTATAAAAAAAAATTTTACAAACAAATTATTATTCAAATTATTATTTTAATTTTATCGATTTTATTATTTAATATTCAAAATAATCTATCATTAATAATGTCAATAATTTTAAGTTGTATTTTGAAATAATATATTATTAAGTTATTTGTTATATTAATTGAATTATAAATTTTGCACTTTACATTACAATAGTATATTACTTTTAAAAAAATTATATTATAATTTTATAATATCAAAATCTAAACCAATTGACAATTACAGTTATAGTCATTGAACTCAACACACAATTGTTTTAATTTTTTAAGTGTATTTTATAAATATATATAAGTTCAAAATTAAAACAAAAAATTAAAAAAATTATAGTAAAAAAGTTAAAATTTAAATTTATAAAAAATATTAAAATATAGTGTAGGATAAAATGTAGTGTAGCATAACCCAACAATAACGCTAGGATCGAAAATTATGAAAAAGCAAACGAGTGGTGGTCCCTCTCCCTCACAATGAATCCACGCTGCTTGATGGTCTCGAGTCCAGGTTCCCAAATTCCAAATCATCATGTTGTAAGTGGGACCCACTTGCATGTGCCCAAGCCCAACCTCAAGTATTTATCTATTATTATTTTTTTAGTTATCCTTTTGTAGTTTCTGCAAAACACAACATAAAAATCCCACGCCTTTAATCACTGCCTTAATAACTTTTTAACCACAACCTTTTTCTATTTCCCCATCCTCTTAGTATATTATTTCCCTCTATCTCTACCTCTTCATATCATCAGTGTCTGTCTGTGTCTGCCTGTCAACGTGTTGTAAACAAAGCGCACTCTTTTGAAGGGAGAAGAGGGAGAAAGAGAGAAGATCAAAGAAGCTATTTAACAAAATATCTTGCCTTCAATGCTTACTTAAAACCCTAGTTCAACCTTAAAAAAAAGAAAGAAAAACTTTCAACATTCTCTTATTTTCTCTTCGGTTTTCACCGGGAATGAAGAAACGCCATCTGGGTATTTCTCTTTTTCTTATCTATCTTCTGTCTTTCGCTCTGGCTGTTTACTCTCAGTCCAGCCCCGATGCAGCAGCCATGCAAGCACTCAAAAACAGTTTGGGAAATCCGGCAAGCTTGGCGTGGACCAACGCGGACCCGTGTGAGTGGAAACACATTCAGTGTAATCCGAGTAAAAGGGTAACCCGGATCCAAATCGGCCAGCTGAACCTGGAAGGAAGTCTCCCTCCGGAGCTGAGGAACCTGTCTTCGCTGACAGTACTAGAGGTGATGAAAAACCAACTTACAGGGCCGATCCCAAGTTTTGCAGGATTGGGTTCTCTTCAGGTCGCCCTTTTTGACAATAATAATTTCACATCCATGTCACCTGATTTCTTTACTAGGCTATCGGCTTTGCAAGAAATAAATCTGGATTATAATCAGTTTTCTTCTTGGGAACTACCGGAAAGCTTGAAAGATGCAACAGGTTTGCAGAAAATTTCGGCAAACCAGGCTAATATTACAGGGACTATTCCAGATTTTTTTGGGGGAGATACATTTCCTGGATTGATGGATTTGCATTTGGCTTTTAACAACCTCCACGGACCAATTCCATCGAGTTTTGGCAAGTCTTCGGTTCAGACGCTTTGGTTGAACGGCCAAAACGGTGATAGGCTTAATGGATCAGTTGCAGTGATACAAAATATGACTTCTTTGACTCACCTGTGGCTTCATTCTAATTCTTTTACCGGTCCTTTGCCTGAATTATCTGGGCTTATTAATTTGCAAGATTTTAGCGTGAGAGACAATCAATTGACGGGTATTGTTCCTTCGTCTTTGGTTAAGCTTCCTTCGCTTACTGTTGTCAATTTGACAAATAATTGTTTCAGGGCTCGACCCCAAAGTTTGGTAATTCTGTTAAGGTTGATATGGTAAAAGGGTCTAATAGTTTTTGTTTGGATGATGCCGGTGTAGCTTGCTATAGTCGGGTTATTGTTTTGTTGTCAATTGCGGAATCTGTGGGTTACCCGGTGGTTTTCGCTGAGAGTTGGAAAGGAAACGATCCTTGTAGTCAGGGTTGGAAGGGGATCTCATGCGATGTTGGAGGAAACATTACTGTTGTTAATTTCCAAAAGCTGGGGATTTCGGGTACAATTTCTGGGAATTTTTCTAAGCTTACTTCGTTGAAACGATTGATACTTTCAGATAATGCACTTACAGGTACTATTCCAGACCAGCTTACAGCTCTGCCTAGTCTTAAGATGTTAGATGTGTCAAATAATCATATTTATGGTAAAATTCCAAAGTTTAACCAAAATGTGCTTGTTAAAACTGATGGGAACCGTGATATTGGAAAAGATAGTAGTAGTTTTGCTTCTCTTCGACCTCCTGGGACATCACCTGGTGCTGATAGTGGAGGTGATGGTTCCTCTGGTGGTGTTTTTACCCGAAAGACTGTGGGTTCTGTAATCGGAGTTTTCTGTGGTGTTTTTATCGTTGGATTGGGTCTACTTTTGTACATTAGAAATCGAAAATATTCAAGAAGAATACCAATTCAAGTTTATAATCACGCAATATACCGGCCCAGTAACATTCATGCTGTTGAGTTTGAAAATAAGAATATGCCATTTGAAGTCTTAAGGAATGCAACTAACAATTTCAGTGAGGAAAATAAAGTGGGAAGAGGGGGTTTTGGGACCGTGTACAAAGGTGAATTGAATGACGGAATTCAGATTGCCGTCAAGAGGATGGAATCTGGTGTGGTAAACGAACAGGGCATCGCTCAATTTGAGTCCGAGATTGCAGTTCTCACAAAGGTTCGACACCGCCATCTGGTTGCGTTTCTTGGTTATTGCTTGGATGGAAATGAGAGGCTTCTTGTCTATGAATACATGCCTCAGGGAACACTTAGTAGACATCTGTTTAACTGGAGGAAGGAGGGATTGCAACCACTTGATTGGAATACAAGGTTGAATACTGCCCTGGACGTTGCTAGAGGTGTTGAATATTTACATAGTTTAGCCCATCAAAGGTTAATTCATAGAGATCTTAAACCATCTAATATTCTTCTTGGAGATGATATGCGTGCCAAAGTTGCAGATTTGGGATTAGTTCGTCTTGTTCCAGATTACGGAAATCATTCCATCTCTACAAGAGTAGCTGGAACTTTTGGATACCTTGCTCCAGAATATGTAGGTAATTAACTAATATTAAGATACGTCAATGCCTTGAAGTTTACGAAATTGATAAGTTTATATTATTTCAGTTCAGACTCTAACTTGCAACTTTACCTATCTTTTTGTAGTGACTGGTCGAATGACTGTAAAAGTTGACGTGTACAGCTTTGGAGTCATCTTACTTGAGTTAATCACTGGTAGAAAAGCTGTTTATGGAACCGATTCTGATCCTGAGAATGTCATTCACCTTGTCACATGGTTCCATAAAATGAATATAAACCAGGACACATTCCGAATGGCTATCGATCAAACAATTGAGCTCAACGAAGAAACCCTTTCCAGCATATGCACTGTGGTCGAGCTTGCTGATAACTGCTGCGCAAGTGAACCCTGCCAGAGGCCTGACATGGGTCAGGTTGTAAATGTGCTTTCATCTCTAACCGAACCATGGAAACCAGTGAAATCAAATTGTGATGTTAGACGTGCAATTAGCCTGAACATGAGCTTGGCTTCAAAGTCTTCATCACATTCCTCCACTGCTGAATCGATTTCACCTTTTGCTGCAATGAGGCGGAAGCATCATTCTGTCTAGTGGTGGAACCAAATTATGTAATATTGCTGCACAGTTAGGCAGTCTTAGTAATTGGTGATAGATTTATTTATTTTATTATTTGAGAGAAGGAATTCAAATTCTACATTATATATTAATGGAAAAAATAAATCAATTCCTCCAATGAAAATTGAGTTAGGTACCAATAATTTTAAATAATTATTACATTTTCTTTTGTTGCTTTGGTCTTATTTCTGTCTCTTCAATAGTATAACGATTACGCATAAAGACAGGTAGATTGGCCGGTTCATCCTGCAGATCAAGTTTGCAATGTTAATTAATAAAAAAAATAGATAATAAAGGAATAAATGTTCATCATTAATTACTAAATACATGTCTAAAAAAATTAATTTCAAAATTTAATCAAATATTCATCATGAAATTTAAAAAATTAGAGCACAAGAGATCCTAATTCTTGACCTTTAAGGTGGAGGAAAAAATTCAATTGGACGGTTAGTATTCACGTGGACATAAAATATATCACTTTACAATCATCTATTAGATCCTCGACCCCTGTCAATGGAGTTGCGTTAAGTGCGCACATAACAACCGGGTGTCCCATATCCAAATCCGTGACCCAAACTTGAAAGGACGTCTCCCTCTTGACCTCTAGAACCTCTCTTCGTTGATAGTACGGAAGGTAGCAAACAAACAACTTTCAAGCCAATTCCAAGTCTTTTCAGGTTGACTTCTGTTCAAGAATTGGCTATTGATAACAATAATTTCTCATCTATGCCTCCCGATTTCTTTGCAGGATTAACTTCTTTACAATCTTTAAATCTAGATCACAATCCGTTATCTTCTTTAGAAGTACCTGAAAGTTTGAAAGATGCCATTGGTTTGCTGAGTTTTTCTGCAAACGAAGCTGGTGTTTCAGGAACCATTCTTGATTTTCTAGGGGGAGATACTTTACCTGGGTTAATGCACTTTTGGCAATGAACAATCACCAAGGACAAATTCCACCGAGTTTTGGTCCTTTTGGAAAGTCTTCGATGCAAATACCAAGCTTAATGGATCACTTCCACAAAACATGACTTCTTTGAATCAGCTTTGGCTTAATGACAATCGTTTTGCAGGTCCTTTGCCAAATTTATCTGGGCTTAGTTATTTGTGTTAGAGATATGGCCTAAAACTAATCATATCACAGAGTTTAGAATTAATATCTTATTGTATACATATCTTTGTAATGTATTATAAAAATATTTATAATGAATAAAGTAGCATTTTTTTACGTATCTTACAATGTGTTCAATTATTTTTTAATTTATTTTCTTATTAATGAAAGATATAATCCTGTGATGTATTATATATCAATAATCTATATATAAAAAGTTGTACATATGAATACAGATTATGTACTTTAAATACATCCTAATTAGTTACTGATCGAGATAATGTCATTAGGGATAATACATTACATGATCAATATGTTTCGTTGCTGCCACTTATTAGTATTTGATGCTAATAGTTGGGTAACAAGTCTCATATCACACGAGTATAAACATGGGTATTATGTTTGTAAACATAATACTGAACGTGACCAAACGTGATAAATCACATGGGTGATTATCCACAGTCAATGATTTATCACATAGCCGTACTAGTGTACCATTAGTCCTTAGACTTGAGATATAACGGCTGCAATATGCAATGAGACACATCGTTCACTTGTGTATATTGCATTAGACTAGCCACGCCTGGTAAAAGAAGCTTGATGGCAATGTGTTCTTGTTGTATGAGTACAGGTAATGATCAATATGGAATCTGCTGACTTAGATAATTGAGCTTGAGATCCTAAGCAGAACTGTCATATACGGAATTAAATCTCTGACTAGAGTACACAAATTCCAGAAATGAGTTTTTGGATAAGTGCTCCTGTTTATGATTGAGGTTCTGATCTTATGATCGAGTTAGGGGTTTGACGATTTCATGACCTGTACTCGATCGGGAGTCGAAAGCAGAGGGACTGTACTACATGCAAGTACGACTATATGAGTTTATCCGAAATTACATTTTCTATGTTTTAGAGGTCATGATATCTTGTTAGAGGTCACTCATGATCATTGAGAACTTTGGTTACAATATATTGTACCAAAGTGATACGAAAAAGTTCGCATCGACTCATTTCTAGTTCACGGTGAACCTAAGGAGTCACACTCTAGAACCAATAAGATGAAGATGGATAAAATAAATATCATTATATTGGTTAATGATATTTATAATCAAGTACTCTGATTTATTAATCAGAAGTTGATTTTATTTTTTATTATAAAGAATAAATTT
>JAVXUL010094553.1:0-37726 GCA_035590515.1 Trichilia minutiflora | reverse complement strand
ATTGAACATAGGGATCTTTAGTGGATTTAATGCCCTTAAGCTTGTTTTCATAAAAAGTTCTCTCACATTTGATTCAACTGATAGCGTAGTTGTTAGTTTAGTAATTTGGTTTTCTTTAGTTTTAATTAGTCCAAGTAAAATCGTGCCTAGATAAAATTTAACCATTTTAATTATGATAATCAGCCTAAAATATATTCCAATCCTCGTAGGTTTGACACTTTACTTTCCATTTACTATAAAACTCGACACCGTGTACTTGCAGTTACCATAATTAATTCAGTATTTTTATTTTTCCGTGGTCAACCACCCATCCCAAAAAGCCTTGTTGATAACTTGGTTCCAACTCTCTATATATAGCCAGTAATTTTTTTCTATTTTTATGGGGGATTCGGTTTATCCCTGCCGTCCTAGAAGCCTGTCAGAAGCCGCTCTTTGCTCAGGCCATCATTCCCAGCACCACTTCCCATCTTTATTGAACCGGGATAGTACAGGCCCACTAGCTTCCGTGTTGTTCATCCCCGAACCACCATTATCATATCGATCTCAAAATATCCAGAAAATAAATCGGCTATAGGGGTGTTGCTTCAAAAATTGGGCCACAATTTTACTTATTTAGTCAAAAAATGTCATAACTCTCTCAATACTTATCCAATTCAAGCGTTGTTTGTGACATGATCATCTAGATATTACAAGCTTTCATACTATTATAGTAATCATATTCAAGTTATCAAAATATCCCTAACCTATTTCTATTCACTTTATACCTCAATTAACACTCCAATTATACATTTATACTTGTACCTTATAAATCAGTTATGACATACCCATATGAGATGAATAACGCGATAATTAACACTTGGACACGTATTTTTGAAGAAAACAAAAATATCTCTTATGGATAAAATGACAAAATATCCTTAAGTTAACATATTGGGTTTTACATTACAAATACAAACTAGACATAGTCTTCTCAACCAACTATGTTGCAAGATTTATGCATAAACCCATCAAGTAACATTGGATAGTAGCAAAAAAAATTCTAAAGTACATAAAGGACACTCGAGATTCAGATTTGTGGTTCAAAAGAAATCAAGATGCCAAGTTATTAAGCTTTATAGATAGTGATTGAGGAGGCTGTCATGAGGATTGGAAGAATACAATAGAATATGTTTCTTTGTATGGAGGTATAGTTGTATAGTGGTGTCATGGGCAACAAAGAAACTAGAATGTATATCACTGTCTATAACTGAATAAGAATACACAGCCATGAGTACTACAACTGCTCAAGCACTATGGATTAAGCGAATTGTCAATGAAGTTGGAGGAAATATTGAGTACCCATGCATAATTAAGTGTGATAATAAATCAGCCATGACCTTGTCAAAGAATCCAATGCAGTAGAGTAGATCCAAGCATATTGATATAAAGTTCCATTTTATTTGGGAAAAAATCAATGATAGAGCAATTTGCTTAGAGTATGTGCGCACAAACGAGTAAGTAGCTGATATTTTTGTAAAACCATTATCAACTAATCAGTTTAAGAATTTCAGAGAGTAACTCGGGATGATATCTGAAGCTTGGATAAAGAAGAAGAAAGTTCAAATGATCTAAGCTTGAGGAAAATAGGAGCTAAACATTAGATGAACCAAGTCAAGGATTAGTTATTGATTTTTTGGAGAGAAGAATAAGTCTATTTTATCTTGAATTTCTTTGCTTAATCATCTCCTATATTATAGTATTGGAACGTTGTAATTTGTAGTATAAATATGTGATGAAATAAGCTATCAATTATGGCTCTAAGAATAAAAAATTCAACCTATAATTGTCTTTCCCTATCAAAGCAACATTAAGTTATCGGTTTGGAGTAGTCTTGCAAATCTCAAAGCCTTGAAATACCCACAGTTGAAATTTTTGCGTTCACGATATTGGTCCAAAAGTTCTACTACAGATGGTATAGAATCTTCTTGTTCAAAATTTTCAGAAGATTTTTTGCGGGGATGACAAAGCTTAGAGTTTTACACTTGGTCAGTCTCATAAATCCATTTTCCCTGCCTTCATCTGTTCGTCTCTGAACAAACCTTCGAGCACTACATTTGGAGAGTTATGAAAACCTAGACGGCTTGGTAGTTATAGGAGGCTTAAGGAACCTGGAAATCCTTCGCTTGAGATGCAAATGTATGTAATTGCCTAGAGAAATCGATCAACTGACGCAGCTAAAGTTGTTTGATTTGAGATGTTGTCTGCATCTAGTTATTCTATCAAATATTATATCACATTTGTCTCATTTCGAAGAGCTATATTGGGGTTACTTTTCTGAAGGGGAGGTGGAAGGTCACAATGTTGAAAGAAGAAATTCTAGCCTTGATGAGTTGAACCATTTATCTTACCTAACCTTTTTACAAATACAAATCCGTGATGCCAATACTCTACCAAAAAACTTGTCACTCTTCAGAAAGCTAGAAAGGTACAAAATATTGGCAGGAATTTGGTTGGAGAACAAGGACAAATATTCATGGGCTGAGATTTCTAGAATTTTCAAATTTAGAAACCACAACAATGCTAACATTTTCTCTAAGATCTGGCATATCATGGAATCGAAGAAAATTGAAGTCCTATATTTAAATGGATTACCGAGCAGAAAGAATTTTCTTTATAAATTAGACAATGAGTGTTTTTAACAATTGAAGTATCTCGAGGTCCGGTGTAATACTAACCTTTCGTGTATTGTTGAGTGTTTTAACAAGAATAATATAGTGATTGAATTCGATCAGTTATGCTCACTCTCATCGATTATCTTCCTGAACTCACAAGTTTCTACTCAATATCAACAACTAATATAGAACTTGACACGTGTTAAAAAAAAACAATAAAAATAACCGCAAATGCACGGTGTTGAGTTTTTTAATATATAAAAAGTCGGATGTCACTCCCATGAAGATCATAAATGCTCTTGAATTCATTACCGTAATTAAAATAGTTAAATTTTATTTAGGCAAGTTCAATACTACCAAATTATAACCAACTAAAACCTAAAGCAATAAAACAATTAACTAAGCTAATGATTAAACGGTATTGAAGAGAGAATTCTACAAGAAGTAAGTTTAAGGAATTTAACTACACCAAAGTTTCCTATATTCAATGCTAACTTCCTATTAATTCCATTCATTTACTTATTAATTAGGGTTAACGTTTGATTTTATTTTGTCTTCCGAATCTCAATAAAATTATATATATAATCACCCAAGATAATATTTTTATTCAACTTGAATTAATTATGTATTCATTAAGTTCAAACTCTAAATATTATTTGTTGGATTTTTTGTGTGGGCTTACATTAAATCGTTGCTATGCTTTTATTAAAAAATAGGCTAATGTTATAGTCATTGAGGAAAGTGGACCCAATTATGTGATCTACAGAAAATTGGGCTTAACGTCTATTATGGGCTAGTTTTGGCAGTCAATGTAGGCCTTGGGTCATGTTGAAGCCTTTGATGGGGAGGCCCAACAGAGACCAATCAGGGTTAGGCTAGGTCCCCTCTCTAGCTTTATATAAAGGAAAGTATGGGTTTCAAAACCCTAACTTGCCTCTTTCCCATTGAGTAGGCTGTCATAAAATTAGAGAATAGAGAGGAAGACCTAACCTTTGAAACGCTACAAGTTGTATCAAAACGCTGCATCGAATGGCCAAAAGAGGTATGCATTCTAGCACATAATTGTATTCTATATTCGTATATGCGAGATCTTGGTAAATATGAGAATTGTAAAATTCCAACATAGAAGAGATGATAATATTGTTAATTTTTTTAATTATTTAGTTTTATATATTGAATATTTAGTCAATTTTTATTTATAATATATATTTTATATATTTTGATGATATAACATAAATAAATAATTTTATAAATTTTTAGTATTGTATATAGATAGATAGATAGGTAGGTAAGTAATTGTAAAATATTTTTAGAAAAGAGAAAAATAAGTATTTATATTTATATTATGGCAGTTTGAGTAAAATACCATTAAAGTTTAGAGAGGTAATTGATAATTACCCGTTCACTGGCCTGGCAGCTCAACGAGAGAATATTCTTTGTCTGCAAAATTCAGTTTTCTCTCTTTTCCCGGAAAAATTGAGATTGAACCGGGGTTTTGTTTCGCTATATTTTTTGATTTCTTCAATTGTCTAATTTACTCGCCAGTTCCTTCACCTTCCATCAGAATCGAGCATGGGGTTATGTTGGTGTTAATGGACAGATTTTTTCTTCTATATTGTAATTCAAAATCGAGCACTATACTTTGTTTAACATATATTGATCTTGTTTCTTGCAGATGCTGAAAGTTTTAGAGGTGATTTTGTAAAAATCAGTTTAAGGTTTCTCTCTTCGTTCATAATACTTTTTTCTTTTTCCATAATTTCTTTTGGTTGGGTATGTTTCTGCATTGACAATTATATGGATTCTCCTGAACCGGTTTTTGATTCTTATACTCTAATTTGAATAGAGTTTTGATACTACTTTGTTTAGCTTATATGGGTTTACTTAGAATTTAATTATAGCTGACGAACATCGTTGCATTCTCACAATCTGCTCCATACAAAAACCCTTTACTGTTATTGCGTTGCATGCTGCCCAAAGTTAGAATATTGAACTATTAGTAAACTAAAATAATTAGATATAGATAAATATGTTTTTTGATTCATAATGTGTTATTTTATATGATCTTTGTCAGCCATTCCTTGAGATTTTGTGGGTAGAGTGAGTGACAATGATTCTTTGGTACTTAAAGCTTCCAATTAAAGTTTTATATGAATATTTCTGCTGGCAATTTAATCCAATAACTTATTCTTGTGGTGAACTGGAGAGAGGAGGAAAAGCCGAACATGAAAAGGAGAGTTTGTCAGCCTAGGCAGAGATAACTGCCGAAACCACAACAAAAATTTTGTGATTGATGATTCAAAATTATGACTGTAGCCATTTGGCTGGAAGCTGGAGTGGGAATTCCTGCAAGTCATCCTTGGCTGTCTAATGAAACTCCAATCTTCATGTAAGACTCATTTTCTTAAAATTAAATATCTAAGACAGTGAAAAGTGAAAGAAGAGAAAGCCTAGCATGAGCAATAAGAGCCTGTCAAATCAGCCAAGATATGACTGCCTTGAAACCTTCCTCGAGGATTCTACATATATGTAAACTACAACTGAAACCTTATTGCAAAAGCAGGGCAAGTCATTCTTGGCTACCAAACAAGCCTCTTTATCTTCATGCTAGGCTTCACTTCCTCTCAAATATTCACACTTTGATTAGATGCTATTGCTGTTCAACCATAGGTCTATATTTATAGACTAAGATAGCATACAGATCGGGTGCAGATCGGAAAATTATTGTGTTGACATCAATCTGTCTTATTTATTACACATTTTCCTTATATTTTTGCACTCCTCTTCTCACTAATCTTACCAAAGTGGAATATATGCTCATTAGTTGAGACTTGCACTTTCAAGGCCTCAAATATGCATGTGCAATGCTTTTGCTTCATGTCCTTAACATCATTAGAATTTTCACAAAGAAGGAAGGTTCATGAAGTCCTAAAATCAGCATACCTTAACTGGTATATAATAATAAAATTTGATGAATTATTTGTTTATCTTCTGTCTTTAAAATATATATTTTATTATATTATATTGTAAATAAAAAATTAATTAATTATTTAATTATATGAGACATTGACAATGATTTTGTGAAAGTTTAGCAGCAATATTATCAAAACTAAGGGGAGGTAAATTGATAATAACCCCCTGTTCTCTTAGCTGAGTCCTCTTCCTCTGTGAACCGAACACTCCAAGACCTATTTTTGTTTGCAAAATTCAGTTTTCTCTCTTTTTTTCCCTGGAAATTGAGATTGAATTGGGATTTTTGTTTCCCTATATTTTTGTTTCTTTAATTTTGAGATGTTATTTCACTCATCAGTTCCCTCTTTAGCTTCTGTCAGCATCGAGTATGAGGTTGTGTGGATGTTTGACCGATTTTTTCTTGCATTAGTACTAATTCAAAATCAAGCATTATACTTCGTTTAACATATATGGATCTTGTTTCCTGCAGATACTGAAAGTTTTAGAGGTGATTTTCACAAAATCAACGTAAAGGTGTCTGTCTTCTTTAGACCTTGTCTTTTTCATATAATTTCTTTTGGTTGAGTATGTTTCTGCACTGATAATTATCTGGTATTCTGCTGAACTGGCTTTGATTCTTACACATCATTTGAATGGAGTTGTGATGCTACTTGTTTAGTTTATATTAGTGTACTTAGAATTTAATTATGGCTGAACTGTAGGTATGAAGCCTAAAATGTGTCATACTCATCCTATTGGTTCTGCATGAGATTAGTTAGCTCAGCTTTTTGGTTTATATCTGATCTGCCATCATATGTAGTAAGATTTGGCTTCAATGACATGGATGCTGTTGATTCAGACTCAGTTTACATATAGCTTTAACAAATTAGTTATGTATTTAGCTCTGTCTTTATGTTAGATATATAGTGGAATGCTCATAGTAGATAAGCACTTATATGTATCAGTATGCATTTCTGTGGAGAGAATATATAAACGATGCGTAGAAGAACAATAAACGGCTATGAAGAATGCATAATTTTGTCTGTAACAGATGAAAAAAGATCGTAATCGTGTATCAAATTTCTAATAGATGGAAAGAAACTGGGTGAGGATGTGGGTACTGAAGAACAAGTATTATCTGATTCTCTAAATACTAAATCCTTGAGAATCCTGCCCACATCTTTTCTGACAACCACGCTTGCACTATCACAATCTACTCCACATAATAACCATTTATTGTTATTGCACTTCATTCTGGCAATACTTAGAATATTGAACTATTAGTGAATGAAAATAATTAAATATGGATAATATGTTTAGTGATTCCTGCTGTGTTATATACATTATCTTTGTCAAACCTTCCAATTAAAGTTTCATATGAATATTCCTGCAGGCAATTTAATCCTATAATTTATCCTATGGTGAGTGGGAGAGAGAAATAAAAGCCTAACATGAAAAGAGAGAGTCTGTCAGCCTAGCCAAAGATGACTGCCGGAAACTGAAACAAAAGTTTATGATTAGTGATTCAAAATTATGACTGTAATCATTTAACAAGAAGCTGGAGCAGTCATTCCGGCAAATCATCCTTGGCTATCTAATGAAACTCCAATCTTCATGTAAGACTCTTTTTCTCAAAATCAAGCTCAAATGCTGAATAACATTAGTATTTAATGCAGTGACGTGTGGAAGAATAGAAAGCCTAGCATGAGCAAGAAGAGCCTGTCAAATCAGCCAAGATATGACCTTCCTGGAGGATTCTACATATATGTAAACTTGAATTGAAACCTCTTTGCAGAAGCAAGGCAAGTAATTCGTGGCTACCAAACACAACTCTTTATCTTCATGCTAGGCCTCTCTTCCTCACTAATATTCATGCTCTGATTAGATGCCATTGCTGTGTTACAAAATTTCTATATCTATTTATAGCCTTTAAAAAAGCATACAGATCGGGTGCAGATCGGAAAATTATTTTGTTGACATCAATATGCCTTATTTATTACACATTTTCCTTATATTTTTGTGCACCTCTTCATCTAGCTAAGCTTACAAAAGTGGAATATATGCTCATTAGTTGAGACTTTCATTTTTAGGGACCCAAATATGCATGTACAAAGCTTTTGCTTCATGTCCTCCAGGCCAGTAAAAGTTTTCAGAATTTCCACAAAGAAGGAAGGTTCATGAAGTTCTCATTTCAGCATACCTTAACTGGTATGTTCGCCAGGCAGTTTCTGATTAATCATATGTGTTATAAAACCTGAACTTTCTCCAAATTACTGTTGTGTTTTAGTTGCGTACATTTGTATATGTCTGTGTGTATGACAGCAAAGATTTGTCTGTAGTGTCACGTACAATTTCATTAACTACTAAGATTTTGCTTCATTGATAAGGATGCTGATGATTTAAAATAAAGGGTACGCTTATGCTCTAGGACAATAACACCAACCCCATAGGCTTTCCAAAATTGTAATGTATCATAAGTTTATAACACGTCCACATTACATTTATGTAAATTTACCATTTACATTTTCTAAGCTTCTTTGATGCCTCAGGTTTATGGGTTAGCGTTAAGCTTTAAAAACTTATGAATGGATAAGAATAAAGAACCTCGGTATATTGGAAAACTACTTTGATCATGACTTGTATTTGATTACACAAATAAGTTAAAGAACAAGATACTAAACTGTGATAGAAGTTTTGAGTCATTTTATTTTATAACCCTTGGCAAGGATGGAGTCTTTTCTGACAACCTTTTTTTCTCCTGGAAGGGTTAACGTGGTGGCATATTGAAGGATGCCCCAAGATTTGCCGATATGAAACCAGCAAAAGATGATTTTGCAACATTTTGGAGAGGAATAATATTATAGGTACGAAGTCGATAATCAATGTGTTGCTATTATATCATTATCATAAACTAATATTTTAGTTTAATTATTTTTTTTCCTTTTTGCTTGTGACAATTGACAAAGGATAAAGATAGTGATGACCCATCAACATGGAAGTGCTCACATAGGACTTCATACGTTTTTAAGGTTGAAAAAATACAGAAAGACATCATCATTTTTTTTGGGTGGTGGCAAATGCATAGACTATAACCATGTTGAACAAGAGATGGCATCAACCAACGACGTTGTCGAGAATAGAAAAAGGTTCTAATTGATAAAGGACTTTGGGTTAGTATCACTAATCTTTCCTGACATTTGACAATATTTTACTTAAATAATAAAATATAAAAATAGATATTTATTACCCTTGTTTTTTAAAATTATGATTTGCAAATTATTTTTGTACCCTTATATATAATAACAAAATTTAATATAATTAATTATTTATTTTTCATCATTGTAACATATATTTAGTTACTGTTCTAAATAAAAATTAATTAAATATTTATATTTTATTCTAATTTTTAATCTTATTTTATTATTACTACATATTTAATTGTTAGAGAGTAATGATGATTTAATAAAAATTATTTTTTAAATTTATCAGTAATAGGGGTACATGAAATTGTTTTTCTAATTATTCAATTAGTCATTTCAAATAATATTTTTAAAGAAAAGGGAAGATATGTGACTATTTTTGTAATTTTTCTATTTAAGTGAAATGTTGCCAAACTTCAAGGGAGGTAACTGATAATAATCAAAAGACTTCATACATTTTGCAAGAATTATATGCCCCATTGATCAGAACGATTCCTCGTTAAATCTTTTTTGCAACTCTTTCCTAATTTGGAATTGGGTCCAAACCATCTAAAGTCAACAGATCAATTGGAAAAAAATTGTCCAAAAGTTCAGACTCTTTAACATTGCGGGTCGTGCAGTTATAATTATAGATTTATAATCATAATCGGAAAGTAAAAGCATTGCTTTGTTCGAATTGAGCGTGTAATAACGTCATTAAGCTTATTAGTTGAACAGTAATCTTGTCTTCTCGACAAATAAGGTAGTTGACAAACATGCCAAGTTGGAGAAGCTATATGTAATTTTTTTTTCTTTGTTGAAGTTCTATTAGTAATACAGTATCAATATATTTGATCAAGCTGTGCATCAGATATTTTCAGTTTTCTAATGTGTAGCGTGTACACAAAAGGATGGAACGATTCCCATTTCCTTCTTTAACCCGCACAAGCTAACACAAGTTGTAAGAATGAAAACGAGTTATTTACTAAAAAGCTGTCATTCTCAAATGGTACGTGTCGAATAAAATTTTATTAAAGTTTCCTTTGATATTATATTAGTGTTGAATAAAAGTTTTAGATATCAAATATAATGTAAAAATATATATGTATCACAAAGATTAATGTTATTAAATATTTTTTTAATTTTACTTTAAAACCCAGCAAAAACACCACAACCCCATACAAAATCTTATTCTAACATAACCTGTACAGAAAAATTTATCTTCGTGCAATTATTTTTTTATTTTCAAGATCATGGCAGAGATTACTTCTTTATTTATGCAAAGAGCCACTTTATTTGTAAGTATTTGGATGCTCAAAACAAAATTAGTTATCCAAACATATATAATTATAAACTATTATTGTAATCTATATAGCAAGTGTACCTAGAATTCAAATTCTTTATCCAAGATTGGTTTAATGACTTCATTGCATTGAACGAAGAGTGAGATCTAAGGTATCTACGGTGCATCTTTTATGTTTTGCTTCCTACTGCAGTTAGTGGCTTTCTTGGCATGATAGATTGAATAGTTGGAGTACTGATACCATGGCCATATTAGTAAAACTAACGAAATACTCTGAGGTGAGAAGAATTTATACTTCTGTTGTATCACCTTCGGTCTTGTGAGCGAGCAGCAAAACTGGGATGAGGTGGCAAGGTGTTTTCATTTCAGGATTTTTCAGGAGAGAATGTCCAGACCCAAGTTTTAAATTGATCAATGAGGTTATAAATTCTACGGAGAAAACTTGCATTTCCGTTTTCCCCAGCTTCTTTGTGCAAAGCATCAATTCTTTCGGCAGTTACTATTCTGACCTTGAGAGCCTTGTTCTCACTCGTAAGCTGCAAATATAAGAAAAACTAACATTTACACATGCTAAAAACACTTAAAACAACCAACTCCATGAGATTTAGAGAAGTTTGACATTGAAAGAAAATTATAAACTTGAATTAGATTATAGTCAACTTTCATGTCTAAATTTAGTAGCATTATGATTGAAAGACATCATATAGGCAAGCAGAATTGAATGAAATTGTAAGTACATATTGCTTCATCAGATTTGCCACTTACCTCCGCAACAGTACATACAAGCTCCTCCACAGCTTGTTGCAGTGAGTTAATTGTATGCAAGGTAACATCTTCGTAGGCCAATTCCAAGTCTTCAACTGAATTTGGATAAAAGAATATTCCCTCTAAAATGAACAATTCTTCTAGCAACTTGACATCTTCAACATCCAATCTCTCCCTCAACTATATAAATGCAGAACGTTTAAGAAACTAAAATAAAATGTGCATACCGAAAGTGTCAGAAAATAATGCTAACCTTGTTTAAGATTCTCTCTCTTGACTCATCTTTTGTTGTGTAACATGCTCCATGTTTCTTAGCATTAGTTTCTTCACTGAGATGGGCATGTGGTGATGACTTTATATGCTTTGCTCTGTCATGAGTCAAAGTAACAAAACACATAATCGTTTCTCCATTGCCATAAAGTAACCTGATTAATTAACAAGTTCAGTACAATGCTAGTTTGTCCTCTGACATGAGGATAATCCATTATGCTCACAGTTGCAGTTCCCTTAAATCATGTTTTAAATTTCCCTTCCATACATTGTCACATAGCACGGTTTGCAGGGGGGTTTAGGTTACAAACCTTGTGCCAAAGCGAAGGGTGGACAAGCTTTCTGATGCATTTGAAGAGCTTGGTGAACAACAACAAAGTAATGCAGTCTTGGAGTTACCTCCCTGTAGGATGAGGATATGTACTTTAGTCCAAATTTCATTACACTATGATGAGTGAATGGAAAAGAAGGAAACAAACAAGAGCATCTTGTAGGATCCGGGTTAGCTTGGAATCGCGGTATGGAATGTGGTTTGCTTTGCCTGATAAACCACAAGTGAGAGCACTTATTACATTCCCAAGGGCAGAAAGGGATTTGTTAATGGTTTTGGCTTCTTCAAGAACTCTCCCTTCAGCTCCAGTTTTCTCTACTTTCTCAGATCCTGCCAAGTCTACAAGAACTAATTTTCCAGCTTTCATCCTGCCCACAATTTGCAATGTTACATATTAATTCATCAAATCTTGAAAGCATTGAGGAAAAAAATAATACCTTTTCTCTTTAGTAAATTCTTGCTGGACCGTGAACATGTAAATACAATGACTTCTACTGCTAGCCATGTTCATTTCTATCAAATGTTAAGGTTTGAAAAATAGTTTTAGTCATAAAAACAAAATAAGGGAAAAAGCCAATAGTGTGTATAGAATGTAGAACTAGTTTCCTCTGCAAATGTATGATTGAAAAGTTTTCAAAACTGAAAACCAGAAGAAAAATGGATACGGGTCTCTCCAACTGCTCTGTTAGCTATCCCATTCTGCATATTCAAAGTCTATATTAGCAGTTGAACTACGTACTAAAGATTGAGATATAGTTCTTATTTTCGAAGTTACAGATTATAAGTGGACTGTTATACCATATGATTGACACAAAGTTCTCATGAGTTATTGTCTTACAGCTAGGGTTTGCAGTGCTTCTGCAGAGTTAAATACAAAGATCTACAAAACCAGAAAACAAAAATTAGTCTTTTTCAAGTGAGAAAGCAATTGATGATATTGAAAAAAAAAATTAACACTAAGTCATGGACACTTTGCTAACAATTTGATGCAGTTTTAGCTATCCTGAGATAAAAGAATGTTTGGCAATGAGATTTATTTTTATATTCCACAAAAAAGATGTGAGAAAACTGAGTTGCCTTTAATGACATTAGATTTATACCAAACAAAGTGCATTGTTTCTTACAATGTCTGTAAGGAACTTCTCCATTCTAAGATCTGAAATGGATAACTTGAACAAAATTAAACCACCCTGCTCTGGATATGAGTTGAAAGACAAGATGAAAAAATAAAAGAAAAAAAATATATGTATGGCACAGCTCCCAACAAAATTTTGTGAACAAAATTTTGAACAATTCACTCACATTTTTCATCATGAAAACTAAGCAAATCTATTGAGAAAAAAGCTCACCTCTGTTACTCCAGACAATATTATTCCTTGTGCTCTACTCTCCTTAATTTGTATGTTATCCTTTGACAAATCAAAAAGGTCCCTGAGCAAAAGATAGTACCATTACAGTTCAGGCAATAAGGAAGTGACATCTTAAAGAATGATCAAACTTGGCTTCAGTTTAGAAAAGTTCCACAAAATGATATCCAAAACCAAAATATTTTCGGTACAGGTATCTCTCTGCAAGTGCACACCTGATTTTCTCCATGTAGATCTCCACCTAGAAGTCACAGAAAGTTTCAGAAAATAACAGTATGACAATAGTTATCTAGCACATAAAGCAGGATTTAAGAAACATTATGTGTCTAAATACCATTGACAACTTGATCATGTATTTGACTGATTCATCAGAAGATTTAATACACTCAAATAGCCCTTCTACCGTTCTCTGGACTAATCCTTTTTTCTTCCCATCACAATCTAGGATGCTTTGTCCCTGATTAAATAAGTAAGCATTACCATATATGAGCTCCAGTCATTTGCATTTCAGGAAATATATAAACATAATCATCATATCACCTCCATGCTGTATGTCTTTCCAGCTCCAGTCTGCACCAAATGAATCAGAAAGTTTGTTAATGAAACATAATCCACATGATTTAGTAAACTAGTTACAGCTTAATTTGCAATTCATAGCACCTAGAAATTTAACAAAAAACTGATTCGAAAGAGAGAGACAGGTTTAATTTACTTGCAGAGATAGTTAAGCAAGCAAAATAAAATAAATAATAACACAAGAAATTCTTTCACCTGTCCGTAAGTTATGATGGTCCCGTTATTGCCATTGACAGCATCTGTTCCAATAAAATAAACATACAGACTTAAAAGTAAGACTTGAGAAAACACAGCCACATAATACGAATCAGGCTTTCATAATAATGATATAGTATCAGTGTTTTCAATACTTTAGTCCCTCAAGCATTCTTTTTAAATTAATTTATAGTAACTTCGAACACTTAATTAGAACAAAAAGAAGAAGAATAAAAAACAGTTTTGAGTAGTACCTCCAAGAATAGGCTGGGCTAGAAATTCATAGACCTCAGATTGCTCAGATATCTCATAGAATACTCTATCAAAGCTAAACTTAAAATCCTCTTCTTTCTCATCCTATCATATAATCACGACAAAAATCATCAAACAGTTTAGAGACAAGCACAAGCTAATCCACATACATGCTTGTACGTAGATTCAATTCAAATATGCATATATACAGATTGCTTTGCAAATGTAAACACTTACAACATCTCTTTTTATATACACAAAAACGTTCACGTATGATCCAGAAACGCAAACATAGATGAATACATGCATATACAAATTCTCATTAACATATACACAAATAACTGATTAAAGAAGACCTTGAAAATGAAACTTTCAGTGTCGATGCTGCGAATGCACACGCTATCACCGTGATTGCTTCTCTCATTCGAACTCAAAGGCCTGAATCTAGCGCAGACCGTTATGTTCGACATATTGCTTTTCAGTGCTTTAAATCTTGAATTCAAATCCGTAACAAAATGAAAAAACACGATAGTGAGAGACGTATACCATGGAGAACTTTTTATGCACATGTTTGGTTTCCGAGCAAACTAAGGAAAAGACAAAAATAAAAGTAGCTCTGGCCAAAACATGACTACTGACGAGCAAATCATTAACGTTTGTGAAGCAATATTGTTTCGAATCTGTTCGAGTGAATAATCGATTGAAAATTTTCTTTGTAAAATCAAAATTAGTGCTGCTTTTCTTCCGAATGCATTTTCTCGGTTTCCAAACAGAAGGAATTGAGGCAATTCGATTATGTTTGAAAACGAGAAAGTTCGTCAATTTTAAAGAAATAGTCTCCTCTAAGAGGAAACAGAGTAAGTGAGTACTTATAATTTCAAATAAGACAGAAAAGATTATTTATCTTACTTGTAAATTTTCTCGACAACCAAACAGACTGGAGAGAAAAATTTTAATCAGAGAATGGGGCGAGCGTGCAACGAATTGATTAATAGTGAATTTATTGGTTGGCGGGAATCAAACTTTAATTATTATTTTTTAAAACTTTTTAGGAAATAAGAAAAAATGTGCGGTATACCGTAGGGGGAATATCGTATGAAAAATACGGGTAATACGATATGTTACATTCAATCTATGCATTGTACAGACTTATGTGGTACGTTCAATTCGGTTTCACGATTTTTTTTTTCTTATTTAAATTATTGTTTTGTCACTTTCAAATTTTTTATATATTTTTTAATTAGTTTTTAAAAAATAATCAATAAAAATTGTCATTTTTAAATATGAATTCGTAAAATTTTTTTACTAGTGTTTAATGACTTCGTAAAATTTTTTTTTTAAATTAACAGTTGATCGAATCAGTTACTCTGGAATAACTATTAAGTCTATTATGAAATTAAATAAAAATATAAAATATAAAATAATCATATGTTTGAATTTGAATTATATAATCCTAGTTTGATCATTTGACTTTTTGGTTTTTAATATGATTAAAAAATTATAAAAATAACAAATATTTACTTATTTATTTATAAATATATTATTTATAACATATCAGTATTTTATTTATTATTTATACTATATAAATAATAAACATTTATTTATTTATTTATTTTTAAAAATATTATATAAATACTATATTAATATTTTATCTATTATTTATACTAAATAAATAGTAAATTTATTTATTAAATATAAATAATACATAAGATATTCTAAATATCATCAAATTTGACACTGGTAGTGAATGTAGCAGTGACCTTAAAATTTTGGAATTTTTAGAACTCATTGGCTCAGTGTATAATCCTATGTCTTTCGTCAGGTATAATCAATCCTAATTCACTCCCACCTGGACGCATGATTCTTACTGAAATAAAGCCAATTAATAAAATATTAAAAAGATATCTAATGTCATTTAAAAAGAAAAATATTGTTATAATTTTATTAATGGCTTCTACCGTTTTCAATGAATTTCACTCTTTGTTCTAAATGACTCTCAACGTTTTTACCATAATTTTTTAACTTTCATCCTAAGCCTATAAATAGGTGTGTTTGTTTTTTTTTATAAATATTTTATAAGTTAAAAAGGTGAAAAGAATTGTAAGAAGAAAGAAAAGAATTATGGTTATTCTGTTTTGATTCTTTTCATAACTCTCTTATCAATTTTTTAAGTTAATATTTACAATAAATATTTTATTTATTATTTATTAATAATAAAATAATAATAATATCCCTTTAATATTTAATAAAAATATTTATAATTTATTAAATATATATTTATTGTTTATATAAATGAATAAATAAATATATTTATTAGTTACTGAATAAATATATGTGTTTATTACTTATTTAATATAAATAATAAATAAAATATTAAAATATTTTAAAAATAAATAAATGTAGGCTTATTTTTATTTAGTATAAATAATAAATAATGTATTAATATATTAAAAATAATACATATACAAATAAATAAACATATATTTATTTTTTTATAAATTTTTAATTATATTAAAAATAAAAAGGGTCAAATAATCAACCTAGTTATTATACAACTCAAAATCAATCAAATAATTATTTATATTTTTTAGTACACAAGCCATTTGGGTACACATGCCATTTTTTTTTTCTTGATTTTAAAAGTAATCATATTTTAAAAAAAAACATTTTAAAGTTAATCAAGAATATAATATTTAGACAAATTGATTGAAACATAAAATTCTATTGATATTATTTTAAAAAATATATTAGATTCCTTAATGATTGAAGATATGAAATTACAACCATCCAAAACAATGCTACACATACTCGGAGAGTCATGTATTTATCCTTTGGATACTATGTAACTTTTGATCATCATAGAAGATAGACCATAGCAAAAGATAATTATGATAAAACTCTTAAATAATAGATCTCAAGATGTCATACTTTATGATTCTAAAATGGTATTTTCTCAAGACAACTAAAGTAGTGAAATGTATTCACTACCTGAAGATAAAGTTTAAGGCGGGTGAAGACATTAGGATAATAAAAGTGAATTAGAAAGAGGTTAGGATATGTTTTGCTAGAACAGTAAGAAGAAGTCTCAGTGGACTAAAGTGAGGATGTTCAATTGGGATTTATAATAAAAAAATCTTAGTAGAAAGTATGTGCCCCCAGATAAGTCATCAGTTGTAAAATTTATTGAAGAGATGGAGCCAACAATCAAAAAAGCCCTAAGAGAGTTATAAAATTAAGTCTCATTTATCCAATGAGCAGAAAAGATGGCTCAATGAGGCTCCGAAGCAAAATATAGATACCTGGACGCATGAGAAAATGCTAAGAATCAATATAAGGTTATTTCTCATTGCCTCGTTATTGATCCTAAGTTTAAATCTATGATTCAGAAGAGGAGAATGTTTAACATTGAAAGGAGGGAGGTCATTCGAGACGAGGTAGATAAGCTTCTCAAGGTTATTTCTATTAGAGAAGTATATTACCCTAATTGGATTAGAAATGTGGTTATGGTGAAGAAGTTAAATAGAAAATAGAGAATGTGTGTGGACTTCACTAACTTGAACAAAGTGTATTCGAAAGACAGTTTTTCCTTTCCTAGGATAGATCAACTGATGGATTCGACAGCGAAATAAAAGTTTTTGAGTTTTATAGATGTATTCTTGGGATATAATAAGATTAGGATATATGAACCTTATAAGGAGAAAACTATTTTTATCACAGATCAAGGTTTGTACTATTATAAGGTGATGTTCTTTGGGTTGAAAAATGTTAAAACTACTTTTCAACAATTGGTTAATTGTCTTTTCAACAATAGAGATTTATGTAAATGATATGATTACTAAATTTGCTAGGGCTATTGACCATGTGAAGCATTTAAAGGAAACTTTCTTCTACTTAAGAAGATATAACGTAAAGGTCAATTCCGAGAAATGTTTATTTAGAGTTAGGGGGAAAAAATTCTTAGGGTTTATGGTTAGTGAACAAAGAATTAAAGCTACCTCTAAAAGGTGAAGACGATCTTTGAACTCAAATCCCCAACCACAATGAAGGTTTAACAAGAAGATTGCCCACTCTTAGTAAGTTCATATCTAAAGCCATTGATAAATATTTGTTTTTCTTTTAGGTTATAAGAAAAGGAAAAAGAATGGAGTAGACTAAAGAGTGCAAGCACAGCTATAAAGAGCTCAAAGAATACCTCGCCTTAGTTTCGCGTCTAGCGAGCCTTGAGAAGGAGGATGTATTTGCTAGAATAGTATGTCTTAAAACCATTCGTGTTGTCAGTTTTAGACACTATACATTGAATTATTGTTTGTAATATATATTATATTTATTTAATTTATTAATAAAATATTTATTATTCATATGTATAAACTCTTCCTCTCTGATCATACTAATGATAGAGTATGAGTATGAATTACCCAGATAATTTAATTATTGAATTATTTTCTGCATATGTGATATTGATTGGGCATTAGTACCACATAGTAAGCACATTGAATACTTTCAGTATTTATCATGAGATGATATTAGAATGTGTAACATGATGGTTATGTTATAAAGGTATTAGTGTGGATTAACAGTTAGAGAGCTATTTTTTGAACGTAATCATGATATGACAAATTACACATATGTATGAAGTTAATGATTTGTCATACAATTGTGTTAGTATAAGAAATGTTCCTCATACTTGAGACACCATAGATAACATTTAATATAGATGCATATGGTTCATAAAATGTATGTATATGAGACTCATCAAGTCCTGTACAGAAACTGATTTGACCATGTATTATTTATATTGTAATACTAATGAATGTCGAGATGAGATCAGTTGACTTGATACTTTTTATATTCGGGATGCCGTTGACTCGATCGAGTTTCGAACTCTCATTTGGACTATGGTAAACATTTGAAAAGAGTTTTTGACTAAAGCTATTAAATATTGCATGAAAGAGTTTGTGACGACGAATTTAAATTGTATTGACCATTAGTTCGAGCGGTGACTAAATTTTAAGGTTTTAACACCTATAAGTCCCAATTTGTTCAAAATTAGACGAACGAAAATAATCTATATATACAGAATGCATAATATAAAATAAAGGTTCGATGAAGATATATTTTATTATGATTTGTTGCTATTTTCTTTTAAAATTTTTTTTTAAGAAAAAATTTTAATTTAAGTATAAAAGAATTTTTGTTAGACTAGCAACTTTATTTCTGATATTTTTTTAGTTTCCCGTATCATTGTTACCCTAATAATCTAAAAGAGGAAATAAATTCATGTTTACAAAATTCTAGAGATTTTTGTACATCAACATATAAATATATAATTATTTTATATTTTCAAAAATAATATTATCTTAGATCTATTTATTTAAGAAAAATTAATTTTTTATAAATTTAATTGATTACTATTATATATATATATATATATATATATATATGATTATTTTTATATTAAATAATATTATTATTTTAGATTAATTTGTTTAGAAAATTATTTTTTACATAATTTTTGTTTTTGTATTATTTAGGGATTACGAATATATTTTGAACGGGTGTAAGCGATATTTTTCTATAACAGCCGGGCGTCAAACGAAAGGAAACATAAGCGAGCAAGTGTCCGGTGTCCCGACCCGAGTTATCATGCCGAAAAAATATAAAATTCCAATTTCATTCTGTGTGAGAGTTTCAATTTGAGTTCAGATTGGAGCGATCGGAGTAAATAAAGTCTAACAGCTTTACGTTAGGAATCTATATGTTAAAATTGATCAAACTATGTGTGTTTTCTTATTACACTAAATATCAGAGATGAATATGTTGTTATACCGTAATCTGACTCCGATCTATCCAACTTCGCGCAGCGCAGACTATTTCCCTTGGATTGGAAGGCAAACTATTACCCATCTCCACTTTCTTCTTCTTTTCTTTTTATAGTTATTTCCCTCTCTGGTTCTGTTAGAAAATAATCATGACTGTTTATCAATGGAGACTTTATCTTTTTTTTTTCACAAGCCAGGGTGCTCTCACTGCGCGACATTGTTATCCAGGGTCGGTCTCGCTTGTTGGGTTTTCTTTATCGCGCATGAAAACTCAAACTTCTCCCAAGAATTTTAAAAAACAAAGTGTTGGGGTTGTAAGAGCCTCAGTTGCCGTTGAAACGAAAGTTGCAATTATCAGAATTGGCACTAGAGGAAGGTAATTTACTTTTTCTTTTTTCTTTTTGCTTAATTTGCTATTCTAGTCTTGCTGCTGTTTATGTAATCTATTGTTGGTTAGCTCATTTACTTGAATCATTGATTCGATTGTTGTTTGATACAGAACTTCTGTTTCTGGGTGTTTATGTGAAAACTCTAGCTTTGACTCTGGTCAATTAGGCAGTTTTATACGTGATTTGTGTGTATTTCTTATATGAAATTGGATTATACATGTTTCTCTCTATTTTACTTTGAGGTCATTGATTTTTTTGTGTACATGTAGATTTTCCTGTGTTAACTACAGTTATCTTTTGCTTTTCTTTAATGTTAATTATATGTAACATTGTTTTTGACTTAATTTATTCATTTATATATTTTTTTTGAATCTTTGAATATAAGCGGGTGTTGGCTGTTTTGCTATTTTTTGTCTTCGTTATTTAGTTTAATTGATCAAATGGCTAGTTAGTTCACGGTGATGCAAAGCTTTCAGTGTGAAATATCTTGTCGAATGTGTTGTGTGGAAATATAATACCCTTTGGTTATACTAAAATAAAACGGTGAGTGAAGAGGAAGGGTGTTTCTTGTACCTTTTTCATAATTCAAATCAAATGGCTGAACTTGGTATAATTGTTATATAATAAAGGACGGTAGAGACACGCACTCTTTCAAGTCAATTTCATTGAACTCATCTGGCTGTCTGTATTCTGTACAGTCTTGTACTGTGTTGTGCACAAATCTGTGCCTGCCGCATGATATTCATGTCTCAATTATTATTTTTATTTTTTTAGCTTTTGATGGTGGGAGAAGGTTTTATGAAGCAAGATATTTAATCCTTTTCTCTTTCTACTGCTAATGGTATCCTTGAAATTTCCTTAAAACATTTAGTAGTTCATTGCAAGTATTTTTCCTTTTGAAATTCTTATTCTTGAGCGCATCTTTTAGATTCCATTTCTCTTTTTCTCTCCTCTTTACTTGTTATTTACTTTATTGTAAGACAGCCCTCTAGCACTTGCTCAAGCTCATGAGACACGAGACAAACTCATGGCTTTGCATCCAGAGCTAGCTGACGTAGGAGCTATTCAAATTGTAATAATAAAAACAACGGGTGATAAAATACTAAGTCAACCACTAGCAGACATTGGTGGGAAAGGCTTGTTCACAAAAGAAATAGATGAGGCACTAATAAATAGTGAAATTGACATTGCCGTACATTCAATGAAAGATGTTCCTACATATTTACCGGATAAGACAATTCTACCTTGCAACCTTCAGCGGGAGGATGTCCGAGATGCATTTATTTCCTTGAGTGCAGCTTCACTAGCTGAACTACCAGCTGGAAGCACTGTTGGTACTACTTCACTTAGAAGAAAGTCTCAAATACTCCATAGATATCCATCACTGAATGTGAGTTAATATTCTGTGTCATATGCTGCAATTGTTGTTTTTCCCCTTAATAGTTAGAACCATGTTGAGAAACTGCTTTAGATTTTCTTTGCCCAAGAACACATAATAGTTCATGAATTATATATGATATCACTTGCATGCAAAATGTGTGCGTAATTTATCGAAAGGATTTACTAATCTTAAAGAAGCTCTTATTACTTCATGATGTTGGATTTGGCTTCAGTTTTATCTGGAACTCAAATTTTAGGTTTAGAACCATAGACTTCTTTTCATTTTCTGAAAGAGAAAATAACTCTCTGAATTCTGGCTCTTTGCTTTCTAGCTTTTTGTACCTTGGTTAGTGATTTTTTTATGAGTAGCGATTGAGTCACAAAAGGTAATAGTTATTGAATTATGGTTTATATAGATTGACATAGGTTGATAGTATAACACTTATCAAGAAGTGAAAATAATAGCATGTATATTTCCATCTTGAGAAAATAATAGTGATAAAATGATCCCCTAACATCAAATGTAAGAGGAACATGTTTATTTTTCTTTAGAGAAAATAATGAATGTAGAAATTTAGTAGGATCAATTTTCAAAATCAGTGGCATCGCAACTGTGTAGGTCATCAACTAATACTTCATCCCTACTTCAAAATTTTAACTTTATGAGAAACATTTAGCGTCAGGAGTTTTGGTATGATCAAATTGTGATGCATCATGTTTTCAAGGCAAGAACATTATATCAATTTCATGATTTGGTTAAATGTGTAGCTGGCTATTCTTGAAATGAACTATATGATACCACTTAGAGGAGTCACTGAGTAGGATGGGGTCTTAGTAATTAGTTCATATTCCTGCTTTAGTTTCAATTTATGAAATTTGCCTGAAGTCAATTCATATCAAGAATTTGTATTTTTTGTAAATGCAATGTGTTTTGTTGGATGTTTTTCTATGGCCTTTTGTTTACCCTTTTGGCTGAATTTATTTTTCACGTGCTGGAAAATTTCCGTGGTAATGTCCAAACAAGGTTGAGAAAACTGAATGAAGGGGTTGTCCAAGCAACAATGTTAGCACTAGCTGGACTTAAACGCTTAAACATGACAGAAAATGTCACTAACATTCTGTCAATTGATGATATGCTTCCTGCTGTTGCTCAGGGGGCAATTGAAATTGCTTGTAGAAGCAGTGATGATAAAATGGTATATTTTACTACTTATGCCCAAGATTTCTATTGAATGATTTTATATACATTGGAAAGGTAAAGTAAGTGCAAAGGAATATTAGCACTAGTTTTCATATTCATCATGAGTTTTTCTCACTGATGTGGTGTAGCATTTGATCATGTTAGCCTGTATAATACTAGGAATAGTATTCATAGCAATAATAGGTGTACAAGAGAGGCTAAGTGCATAGAACATATGTGAAAGAATAAAATAATGCTATTTGAAGAGGTTCAAAGTGTTAAGATAATACAAGTGGTAAGTTACATTAAACCTTTTTGTTTCTAAGTAGCGAGTGAAATTAAATCTTGAACAATGAAATCTAGGATTGTTGTATAATTATGACAAAAATGTGAAGAATCCCCATTTTCTGAGTACACGAAGAAATATATGCATAGCGATATATATACGTTCCCAAGTGGATAAACTAGTTGGTTTGGGTTCTCACCATGGAAGTAAGAGGTCAAGAGATGGATTCGCCCTCACACCAACCTCAAAGGTGGGGGGTTTCTCTAGTTTCATTTTGCATATGTGGTGGTTAGGGTGTGGAAGCCTAAATAAATAAAATGCATACACATATCTTTGTATATACATACAAAGATGGATATATCCAGTATAAGTTGCTTGAAACATGATATGTTTTACAAAAACATAGGATACTTGCAGGAAAACAAAAACCTTCTAGTGATCAAATGCAAATGTGAATTGGTTTCAGATAGTTAAAATTGTTATTAGAGCCAATGGCAATGTTAGCTGTGGTCACCAGGGTAGTTCGTGTGCTGATTTTCATTCCTTTTGGTCAGGGTTTTTCTATCTAGATGGATGAGCTTCCTGTCTGTATAAGATATTGATAGCTCTCTGTCATTATATCTAAAAGCTAGAACTGCTTTTGAGAACTGTTGTAGGTCATTGTAAGTGAAACATTGGCCTTTAAATTATCTGGAAAACAGGTAGGCTGTAGTCAGCTATATTTTCAGATCATAGTTGGTAAGTTTTCTCCCCTTTCCAAGTAAGATTTTCTCCTTTGTTGGCGATAGTCAGTTGAAGCTGAATTATTTACTGAAATGGGATAAAAATAAAATATTGTTTTTTTTAAATGCATGCCTTTGGTGTTTTTACCTTTCTTGCATCTGATGCCTTGGCTTAGACATAACAGAATGGGAATGGTTGAGATCTTTGACTTGGATTTGGCTTAGGGAAAGTGCGTTTGGGTCTTTGGCTTGGATTCTTCCTACATTTTTCATTTTCAATCACTATTAACTAGATCTCCTTGCCGCTTCCCAACATAGTTTTTTATCTGAATAAAATTACAGTTCATTAGGATAATACACAATATCAAACAAAAATAAACTATAATAAATAAAATCTATTGAGTGTCGTTGTGGATGCTGTGGATGCAGCGCATGGTTACTTATAGAAAACAAAATTACAGTTTGTTAGGATAATACAAAATGTCAAACAAAAATAAAATGATAATAAATAAAATCTATTGAGTGTCGTTGTGGATGCAACTCTTTGTTACTTCCAGAAAACAAAATTGAGTTGCACTTAAAGGGGTTAGGCTACTGACATGTCTTTTTTTAATTTTAGAACTGCTTCCATCAGAAAACTTTTTAGTTCATTTGAATTATGCTTGATTGATAAATTTTATTTATTACACATCCGATAACCATTTTCTTCAATAATTGTTCTAATTCCTTTACACTGGATACCAAATGTTTAAATTCTTCCTAATGGTGTGTAATTTGTAAAAGGGAGATAGAAACTCAGTTCTTTGGTCCTTCATTGTCTTAAGGGCTTAAAGTTGTGGCATGCTTTGGCTGCAACTTTATTTTGGTTGATTCTGGATACTAGTGATTTGGTTTTAGAGAAATTCTTTGCATTTGGAGTAGGTAGTAAGGTGTTCGTATTGTGGAGTTGTGGAATTTGGAAGCTTCTTTGGTTGTTACGTTGGAAAAAAAAATGTATTTCTAGGAAGCTAGAGAAGAAGATTCTGGTTTTTAATGGGATTATGCCTGATTCAGGAAGCTAGAGAGAAGACATTGAGTTCCGTTCTTCTCTGTAGTGGAAAATTGGGAAGCTGTTGTTTTCTTCTCATTAATAACATTCCTTGTTTCTTATTTAATTTTTTCCTCTTGTGCTGCCATTAATCTCTGATTTATAATTGAAAATTTCAATATTCTGTAACATTGTTTTGCTCTGGTGGTTCTGCAAACCAGATTGTGGTTTTAATTTTTACCTTTCCTTTTGTTGGACTGCACTTTGCAGGCTAATTACTTAGCATCATTAAATCATGAGGAAACAGGACTTGCAGTTTCATGTGAGAGAGCCTTTCTTGAGACCTTGGATGGGTCATGTCACACTCCAATTGCTGGATATGCTTCCAGAGATGAGAATGGCGACTGTGTATGTAAAGGGTTGGTGGCTTCTCCTGATGGAACTCGTGGTATGATTTGCTTTGCTCATAAAACTTTTCTCAATTTTCATTTTGCTTGTATTAAGAATGTTGTATCATTGCTATCTCTTCTCTGTCTCTGTGTTTTAGTACTTGGAACTTCGAGAAAAGGTCCATATGCTCTTCAAGATATGATTGCAATGGGCAAGGATGCTGGCAAGGAACTACTTTCACAGGCAGGCCCTGGCTTTTTTGATAGTTGAGTAGTTTAATAGCAGCAAAAGGAGAAAGAAAAACACAAGTCTTAATGTTTAACTTCAAATGGCTTTTTCCACGTTGTCCTCCTCCTGAGCTGTTATTTGTTGTAACATTAAGAACAATAATTTGATTAATTGTGAGCTAGAAGAGAATGTTGCAAGAGGCTTAGATCATTTTATTCTTTTTAATAATATTAGAAATTCAAATTCTCTCTTTTTGTGTTTATGTGGGGTGTCCCTTTTTATGTGTTCACATTCATTGGTATTCTTGTCTACATGCACACCATGCCAGCAATATAATTTATCTACAACAGTTATTATTCAGACGCCTTTGCTTTTTAGACCATTTAGGCATTGCATGCTAGATTGGGTATAGGAGTTTCGGAATAGATTTTAGAATGGTTAGGATTCTCATGGACTTGTGATCTACAAAGTCGGTCAGGTTTGTTTACTTTGCTTTGTCGTCTTATTTTATAATCAGAAGTAGGACATTTTTATTTCAAT
Source organism: Trichilia minutiflora (assembly GCA_035590515.1). Classification (NCBI taxonomy): domain Eukaryota; kingdom Viridiplantae; phylum Streptophyta; class Magnoliopsida; order Sapindales; family Meliaceae; genus Trichilia; species Trichilia minutiflora. Next base: position 11,924 of record JAVXUL010094553.1, on the reverse strand, counting down.
TCGAATTGCATCGCTGAGATTCATTGTCCACATGCTGCAACCATGCATTATTAAGGGATTTTAGTTCTGTTTCTAAATGCTTCAGCAGGTAAACTTCTTTCGTTTCCATCATATTTTTGCCATTCATGTTTCGGTTACTCTTCATTTTAGCCTGGGATTGAGTTTTATATGTTCCTTATTGGCAGAATTGAAGGATACGATCATTTCCTGTGAAAATGTATATTCAGGTATGTGATCTTTCTCTGCAATTCAGCATTATTTTTGGAAAAGAGTCAACTTAAGCTTTTAGGTCAAGTGTTAATATGGTATCAAAGCATGTTGACTCCATAATCTTGTGTTTGAACACCCTGCAAAAACTAATTCTATTTGATTGATTGAATTATAATTCACACACACAGAGCAAAGCGAGTTGTCTTTGGTTAATATTTGCTGCATAACAAACCTATGATTAATATTTGAATCAACGTAAAAAGCCTGCATTTATTATTTAGATCCACATGAACTTGTTACCTGTTAAATGGGTTTACATCAGGAAGTGTTAAAACTTAAATACTATTATTTGGACCCTTAATTGATGGCTTAAGTTTTTGGATCTTGCGATTTCTCTATAACATTAGTCATTGATAAAAAGCTTAAATGTGTGTTAAAACAGTAGTAAGAGTAAATAAATATAATTGAAAGGATAAAAAACAGAAATTTATGACTGATATATTTAAAGAAAGAAAAAGGTTCTGTTGTTTCCTTTGGGATTAATTTCTATACTTGTTGATCTTTTGTGTGAAAATAGTTTAATATTATGCATGCTTTTTATTGCCTCTAACTTTTGATTTTTATATTTCTTGGAAAATATTCTTACAATGGGTAGGGCTAATTATCTCATTGATGTTGAATTAATACATTTATTCCATGTTCATAGTTGAAATATATAACTGAAATATTTTCCCCTCTATGTAGGAGGGAATTTTTTTTTTTTTTTTTATCTATATAATGTTAACTCTCCATTTTTTAAGTTACTTTATTTTTGTTAAAAAATTTTTTAGTTATGAAATCTTTTATAATGTATGCTACTTAGGTGATATCTTCTGAAACATGTGGTGGTTGCTTAATATTAGCCGTTGGATGATATTTTTTCTTTAGTTTAAAAAAAATATGAATAATACCTGGTGTACAAGTTTCTTGTGCAAATTCTATTCATAACAAACTAATTTGACAACATCAGTGCCACCATAGTTTATTTTGTTGCTTTGGGGATATAGGTTATGTAATCTCGATATAACATTGTCACATTTGTTTTGTATAGTAAAGTTCGTATATGTCCTTGGACTCAAAAGTTATATATTCTATCTCATTTGTTTGCTTAAAATAGTCAATGTGATAATGATTTCCTTGTTCCTCGGGGTGGCCGCAGTTGTTGCTTCATGCATATTACTGGTAGCAGCATCTTTTTGTCCTTGTTTTGTCAATTTTATTTGAAAAATTAATGGATAGTTGAAATTAATCTCTTTCTCTCTTGTATTAAGAATGATTTATTCCATACATTCCTCTTTTAGTTAGCGAGCAATTTTGCATTTGGATCGGGTTATGGATGTTGTTCTATTTTACCTCAGTTAAAACATTTAGAAATGTCTTGAGAGTAAATTAGTTGAATGATTGGTTAAGTTAGTGGTTTCGATTATGAAAAAGTTTCGTTTCTTTCCTTTTGAAAAGAGAGATTAGAATTAGTTCATCGCACTTTACCTACCTCAACTTCCTTAGATTCTATGTAGTTATTAAGGTTTTAGAGGTTTAATAACCAGAACCAGAGTAGCTAGATGAAGGCAATGCTTGGTGAAAATAAGATCAAGATTGGGGATTTTCGCGTCTCTTTTTGTTTATGAAGTATGCTATATTTTCCAGTGAGGTATAATAGCTTATAGATTGGAATCACTTGAGATGAGGAATATGTTGTAAAATTTTCAGGAATTAGATCTGCCAATTTCTCAACCTCGATCTGAAGGTATTTATGTCCTTAGATGTAAGCAGGATTTGTTGATAGAAGCTACAGCAGTACAACCCCTTCTTTGGATTTGCTCCGATGACCTTATTTTTCCCATTATCTAACAAGTAAGTGTTTTAATTTCTCAGACTATCGTCAAAATATGTTACTAAGAAAGATTAGGTAGCGATGGTAAAGCCGCAAATCGCAACAAAAGAAATAATGAATCGAAGGATGGTGGCTTGTAAGGGTCAATAGCTGTTCGATGATTCTCACAATTCTTATCAATATATTTTTAGTTTGGTGTTGGTGTTAGATCAATCGTTGATGATGTGACTGATATTGGTTGATAGAAAATGATATTGTAGCCATGTTTTTGTTAAGAGAATTATGGGTCAATATTTTTGAAAAGTTGAAGCATCTATGCTAAAAATTATATAACAATATATATGACTGGATTTATAATAAATAAAATTTTAAATTATATATAGTTTCATTTATTTATTAACTAGGAATCAATGTATTAATTAAAGAAGTGTCGAATGAGTTATAGGGATTGCTTGGGTGCACAAGGAAGAACTTGGTGATCAGCTCCTCGAATAAATCACAATTGTAAGTCCCTCATATTCAATCGTCCAACTACCAACCTATTATTACAAATAGAAAATCACCAATTTTTTTAATTAATTAATTTGAAAATTTTATTAGAGAAAAGAAAAGGAAATGAAATGAAATTTACCTGTTGATGTGACTACCATGGTGTCCATTCTTGAATTGTCTTGAATCCCAGTTTTGTCGATGTGTCTCGAGTTGATGTTACTAGAATTCTACCATATGTTTCTCCACTGCAAGGGGTCCATTTTTGAATTGTCTAGAATCCAAGTTTTGTCGATGTGTCTCGAGTTGATGTTACTAGAATTCTACCACATGTTTCTCCAGTGCAAATGCATATATTTTTCTCATTTTCCTTCCTTATTTTTTTTTAAACGTGAAAAACCTTAATTCATTTAATTGGGATAAACGCTTAGTAACGGTCATTTTTAGAATAGTAATTCAAGTAAAATCTATAATTTATGTTCTTAAATACTTCAATAAAAAAAAATCTTGATGACTCAAAATCAAAACAGATGTTAAACAGTTATTACACCGAATTTTTACGACTAGGTCACCCTTAGGATTTTTATTCATTCATTATTAACATAGATATTATCACTAATTTTTAAAAAAGATGACATATTTATCTTTAAAGTAATAAAAATATTTTTCTCTCTCTATATTTTTTTGTGATAATATTTTTTCCTTGAATTTTTGTTATTTATAAAATTAAATTTAAAATATAAATTTTAATAAGTATATCACTTAATTTTTTAATTTATAAATTCTCTTCAATATTAAGATGAAATGTAAATTAAATAATATAGGTAAAATAATGAGTAAGTCCCTAATGTTTGGTTTAATGAATTGGTTGGTACCTATAGTTTTGCAAATGTCTATTAAAGTCCTAATCTATTGATACAATAACTGTTATAATTCTATAAAAATAGTTATGAAAAGAGTAGGGGTGGACGTGGTTTGATTTGGTTTAGTTTTCTTTCAAACAAAAAGTCGAACTGAATAAATTAGTTTTTAAAATTCAAAACCGAAATTAAATTAATATCAGGCTAGAATTCAATCGAAATTGAATTCATAAATTTAGCTCGATTTGATTTAGCTTACTAATTTGGACTGAGCCTAAAAAATGGTCTAGCTCTATTAATTTTTAATAAATTAATTTGAATATTTTTGTGTAAAAATAAAATTTTTAATATCAAAATAATATATATTATATATACTATATTATTGATATATTAATATATAATCTTTAAAATTAAAAAAATATTTAATTAATATATGCTGATTCAGTTTGATTTTTCGATTTACTAGCCTAAAATCTAAAATCAAAGTGACAATGGTCGTTTTTCAAAATATGAAACTAAGACTAAATTGGTTAAGCCATAAAATCAAATTGAGTCGATGACCGATCTCCTGGCTAAGAACCTGATCCTGCGATTGAGTAATCATGAACAGTGAAATTCTCAGTTATCTCTTTGCCTACATGAGAAATGAACCTATAGCGATTGACCAAAAGGTCCCCTTGCCTGTATGTAGATTTGAGTAGGTGAGAAGAGCGTCTTCCAAATTCTCCACGAGAAATAGAGATCCTATAGATCCTGGCCCAGGTTTGTATTGCATCACTAATCTATAATAAAGATATTCGTGACCTGCCTTGATTGAATTTCACTTAGCTATATGGGAATTAAATTCTATTCCTATCATTTGATCATCTTTTTCTTATCGATTCCAAGGTTGCAGTCTGGGTCAAGCAAGGCCCGCCTTAGTCTTAATCAAAGGCCACGAGGCCATTATGTATTGATCATCAGAGCGGAAGGTTGATCTAAAGGTTGGAATGTCGACCTCAACAACATGACAAAAATGGAAAACAATAGATAAGGAAATGCACAGGAAACTTTGGGATATATGATAATGCTCTATAAAATTTGTAAGCTATATTTAAGACTTAAGCAACATAATAGGCAAAACCTATGATCAAATACCTATCAATATATATTTTCAAATTAATCTAAAAAATTAATTTTATTGAAACTATTAAATTTTATCCACTATTATTTTCGATTGTACGATCAATTATCACCTATATCGTAATAATTTTATTAGAAAACCAATTCTAATATCAAATTTTTATCGATCTTTAGGATCTCATCCATTTTATTTTTAGTTATATGGAGATCTGCAATCAACAAAGAAATGTATAAACATATAGACAACATACTATATAGTATAGGAATATTGGATCCTACCCATTCTATCTTAGATTGCACAGTTGATCCCCATCCTTGAGATTATTGAATTCTACCTATCCTATCTCAGATTGCATGATCAATCCTCATCTTTAGACTATTAGTTTAACCCATCTTATTTTAAACTGTATGACTAATTCTCATCTATAATGTAATCAAGGACAAAGACACACAAAACCGATAACCAATATTAGTGGCCACAATATCAAAATCATAAACTATGGTTCATAAGGTTAAACTCAATAATAATGATTCACAAGGTCGATATCAGAAAAATATGACACTTAAGGCTAAATAATTAAAACATGATATCCAAGGACCATATAAGAAATCATGGTTTCTAAGACTAAATAACAATATTGGCACGCCAGACAATCATAAATAATCATGGCTTCTAAGACCAAAACAATAATATTTGTATACAAGACCAACATAAATAAGCATGACTCCTAATGCTAAAACAACAACATTAGCACGGAAGACCAAAATCAATAACCATGGCTCCCAAAGTCAAAACAATAATATTAACATGCAAGAATTGGTGGTCAGCTCCTCGAATAGATCACAATTGTAAGTCCCTCGTATTCAATCGTCCAACTACCATCCTATTATTACAAATAAAAAATCACCAATTTTTTTAATTAATTAATTTAAAAATTTTATTAGAGAAAAGAAAAGGAAATGAAATGAAATTTACCTGTTGATGTGACTACCATGGTGTCCATTCTTGAATTGTCTTGAATCCCAGTTTTGTCGATGTGTCTCGAGTTGATGTTACTAGAATTCTACCATATGTTTCTCCACTGCAAGGGGTCCATTTTTGAATTGTCTAGAATCCAAGTTTTGTCGATGTGTCTCGAGTTGATGTTACTAGAATTCTACCACATGTTTCTCCAGTGCAAATGCATATATTTTTCTCATTTTCCTTCCTTATTTTTTTTTAAACGTGAAAAACCTTAATTCATTTAATTGGGATAAACGCTTAGTAACGGTCATTTTTAGAATAGTAATTCAAGTAAAATCTATAATTTATGTTCTTAAATACTTCAATAAAAAAAAATCTTGATGACTCAAAATCAAAACAGATGTTAAACAGTTATTACACCGAATTTTTACGACTAGGTCACCCTTAGGATTTTTATTCATTCATTATTAACATAGATATTATCACTAATTTTTAAAAAAGATGACATATTTATCTTTAAAGTAATAAAAATATTTTTCTCTCTCTATATTTTTTTGTGATAATATTTTTTCCTTGAATTTTTGTTATTTATAAAATTAAATTTAAAATATAAATTTTAATAAGTATATCACTTAATTTTTTAATTTATAAATTCTCTTTAATATTAAGATGAAATATAAATTAAATAATATAGGTAAAATAATGAGTAAGTCCCTAATGTTTGGTTTAATGAATTGATTGGTATCTAAAGTTTTACAAATGTCTATTAAAGTCCTAATCTATTGATGCAATAACTGTTATAATTCTATAAAAATAGTTATGAAAAAAGTAGGGGTGGACGTGGTTTGATTTGGTTTAGTTTTCCTTCAAACAAAAAGTCCAGCTGAGCAAATTAGTTTTTAAAATTCAAAACCGAAATTAAATTAATATCAGGCTAGAATTCAATCGAAATTGAATCCATAAATTTAGCTCGATTTGATTTAGCTTACTAATTTCGACTTAACCTAAAAAATGGTCTAGCTCTATTAATTTTTAATAAATTAATTTGAATATTTTTGTATAAAAATAAAATTTTTAATATCAAAATAATACATATTATATATACTATATTATTAATATTGTTTAGGTATTTTTATTAAAGCCCAGTCCAAAGGTTCAGGCCTACCATACAGGTATGATCCCCTCTCATAAAATCTCCGAATACGGTGTCGTACCGAGATCTTTCCTTGCATCCCTTGCAATAGTATTTTTGTCTCGGGTAATCCGTTCGAGGCCGTCCCTTGCATCTTTCTCGAGTATTTCCCGTCAAAAACAGCCAATCAATATCCATCTCGGGGTTTCGAATGGTTCCGTCTCGGGAAACTTATGATCGGGGTCTCGGGGTACATGTGATAGGGAACAGTATCACAATATCCACGTCTACGATTTTCATTGCAGGCTTTTAGGGTACGTTAGCTGCGCAACGACATGTGTCCGCAGGTATGAAATCCATGGTCCTAATATAACGGGATCCGAGAATCATGGCAGGTACATTCTCTAGTATTTTTGGCAACATTTAAACTTTTAGAATAGAGAGAGAAACACCCAACACACACAGGAAACATTCTCTGAAATTCCTTTTTGATTTCGTCTTATTTTTCTCACCCCTCACACACAAGCAAAATCCTCACTGACTTAAGTATCGGAGGATTTTTGTCGGGAAATCGACTTTACCCCTTAGATTTTTACTATCTTCCAGTTACAGCTATCAGAGTTCGAAAAAGAAAACAAGCTGGTGCTCGAGGTTGAAGACGATCGTAATTTCTTGTATCAATATTTGGCGCCGTCTGTGGGAATGGATATTTGACGCATACTCCAGTGAGAATGATGAACACTAGAGGATATTTGACCAAGAGACATGTGTTAGAGAGGAGAAACGTGCACGGAGACTCCATTAACGCTACTACTACAGCTGAGGGGGTAGATAACCTCTTGCATGAGATTTCGAATCACTAGAGCCCCCGATCCAACGTCGGAAAGGACATGCACAAACTTTACCCCATTCCGAGGGTACAGAGGAGATGACTCGCCTGCTGTAGTTGCTCCAAGACAGTGAGAAATGACATGCAGAGAAGGATCAGGAAATACAGATGCTGGTTAAGGAGATGAAAAGGATAATGCAGCTCAACGTGCGGGATACCAAAGTACCAGATGAGGGTACAAAAGTATCGGAGAAAATGGTAGAGAGTAGTTTTCTCCGGTCAGAAGCCATGGTGGGGAACGGTGAAAGAGAAAGGAGAAACCCCAGTCCAAAAAATACATAGTATTTGAGAAAGGAAAGGGTAAGGCTGTCGAGGAGCCTCACCTGAAAAAGGTGAGAGGTAGGGAGACATGCATACCTCCCCACATGTATGAGAGGCATCATTCTAGGTCTACAAGAATGTCTCAAAGCCCAGACCCTGTTCATAAAATACCAGATGAGACTAGTTTACCCTCGAGTGATATGAGGGTAATGTTGGAGTAGAGAAAAAGGAGAGAACGTGAAACTCTCAGGTATCAACATTCATACTGTGAAGAAGAATGGGGGACTGACACCAAGGAAAAGGATATGGAGGCCTTGGTAAGAAAACTGGTAGAAGAAATAAACAGTGAGAAGGCACGCCCTTGAGGTGAGCCAATTGAGTTCGTGCAACAAATAGGGCTGTATACAAAGTCATCGTTTGCCCTCAAACTACTGGGTCAGACCCTACCCAGAAAGTTTAAAATATCCCAGATTACCCCTATTTTCTGGGAAGACAGACCCATCATTGCACATGGATTTCTTCCATGAAATGATGCTCATCCAGGGTCTTTGTGAGGATTAGATGTGTCGCCTCTTCCCTCTGACCCTAGAGGGACAAGTGAGGAAGTAGTTTATGGGTCTAACTCCTAAGAGCATCCAAGACTTTGGGTAGCTGTATGATGTATTTACCACGGAGTTCAGAGGAGCGATTCTTAGCACCAAAATTCCGAGTTCCTTATTACTACTCAAACAGGGAAGTGGTGAGAGTCTCAGGAGCTTCACCAAGAAGTACCATGAGGAAGTGCTCGAGCTGAGAGTATTCCATCACCCTTTGGCGTTGGAAGGATTAAAACAGGGGTTAAAGATAGACTGGGCTTGGTATTTCATATGCAAGTCCTCGATGAAGACGTACGAGGCCGCTCGGAGAAAGTTACTTGATGAGATTGAGGTGAAAAATCAAGTAACTCTGAAGATATATGAAAGAGCATAAATCAGTGAGGGCTCCCTCGCAGGACAACAACTGATTCAAGAAGCCGGACTACAAAGGGTAAAGAAATGATAAGAGAAAATTCTCCGAGATGAGCCATAGGAGAGATAGAGCCCCCGAGTACTACAGAGACGACAGACGTAAGGAGGAGCCTTATATAAGAGAAGGGAGGTCGCCTTGAAGAGATGATCCGAGACTAGTAGTCCAGGTGGAAGAGAAGAGAAAGTTTACTTCTTGAACCCACTTCTTTCCAAGATCTTAGAGGAGGTAAGAAGATGGGGGACTCTTTTGTTAGAACCTCGTTTGATGAGATTCAAGCAATTGGAGAGGCGAAGAACAGATTCTGTGAGTTCCATCAAGACGTGGGACACTTGACAAATGATTGCTCTGAGCTCCAGAATCAAATTAAAATTTTGGTCAAGAATAACTACTTGACCGAATTTGTTGTCCACAATGATGGCGGGGCCCCCGAATCTGGGACAGGACCAGGAGCACAATGAGACCATGGTGATCACAAGAGGTCCCACGCTGGTTGGGGATTCCAATAATTCTCGAAAGAGATATTCTCGATATTCTATCCCGAGTACAAATATAGAACTGCACGTGATGAATGTGCGCACAGGAAAGAAGCCCCGAGTGGCCTCGATTCCAATATTATTCACAGATGAGGACGAGTGTGGGGTTCATTACCCACACAACGATACCCTGGTGGTAACCTTGACAGTGAGAACTTTCCCAGTTAGCAAAATATTGATTGACACGAGAAGTTCCACCGATATTATTTTTAAGGAGACTTTGGATTCCTTGGACATCGAGGATTTAAGGTTAAGACTTGCTAAGACTACACTGCATGGGTTCGGAGAGTTTTACGTATATCCTCTGGGAATAGTACAGTTATCGGTGACAATGGACGATCGACCATAACAGAAGACAACTATGGTAGAATTCGAAGTCGACGATCTGAAGATGCCATACTCCCATCATTTTGAGGAGGCTTTTTCTCAGATCTACGAAGGCGGTGGAGAGCGTCCATTATTTAAAATTGAAGTTCAGAGCAGGAGAAGGGGTCGGGGTCGTAAAAGAAAATCAGAAAGAAGTCTAATCCTGCTTTGCCACTGTCTTGAGGAATTCCTATTGTATCCATAAATGCCCATTGGAGGAAACAACAGAGGAACATGCGAAAGGTGACCAACAAGGAGAACCAATAAAAGAAGTGAGTAAGGAGTTAGGCCAATTTACTGAAATGACATCTGTCGAGCCAATTGAGGAATTGGAATCGATTGTTGTGGAAGACAGATGGTTCGAGAGATTGGTGAAGATTAGGTCTAACTTGACCACAAGCACAGAACATCATTGGTAGAGGTGTTAAGGTAGAATGCAATGTGTTTGCCTGGTCCTATCATAATATGCCGAGGATCAGTGCTCGGCTTATCTCTCATCGACTGATGATGAATCCAAAGTTCAAGCCCGTGACTCAGAAGAGACGGACATTCAACTCCTAGAGGAGAGAAGCCATCAAGACAGAAGTTGACAAGTTACTGAAAGTAGGATTTATCCGAGAAGTTAAATACCTCGAATGGATTTTGAATGTGGTGATAGCGAAGAAGTCCAATAGAAAGTGGAGAATGTGTGTGAACTTCACTGACCTGAATAAAACTTGTCTAAAAGATAGCTTTTCTCTCTCAAAGATTGACTAATTAGTTGATGCTATGATGGGTCATGAGCTCCTTAGTTTCATGGACGCTTTCTCGGGGTATAATCAGATCAGGATAAATGAACCCGATCAGGAGAAAACTGCATTCGTCACTGATTAAGGGCTGTATTGTTACACAGTTATGCCCTTTGGGTTAAAGAATGCAGGGACGACATTTTAGAGATTAGTCAATAGGATTTTTAAATCTTTGATCGGGTCAACCATGAAGGTCTATGTTGATGACATGATTACCAAATCTGTGAAAGCCTCGGACCACGCTAAGCACCTGGAGGAGACCTTCTCTTATTTGAGGAGGTACAGTATGAAGTTAAATCTTGAGAAATGCTCGTTCGGAGTAAGAGCCGAAAATTTTCTCGGGTACATGGTCAGCGAACGAGACATTGAGACCAACCCGTAAAAGGTTAAGGCCATCCTAGATCTGAAACCCTTGACCGCAATAAAGGAGCTGTAAAATCTAACAGGGAGGTTGGTAGCCCTGAGTAGATTTATTTCAAAGGCCATTGATAAATGCTTCCCCTTCTTCCAGATGATGAGAAAAGGAAGAAGATTAGAATGGGATGAGAATTGTGAGCAGAGTTTTCGAGAGCTCAAGGAGTATTTAGCACATGTCCTCCATCTTTTAAGCCTCGAGAAAGGGGACATTTTGCAGTTGTATTTGACAGTCGGCAAACACTCCGTGAGCTCCGTCCTTGTAAAGGAAGATAGAAAAAAGGTGCAAAGGCCAGTGTATTACACAATTAAATCTTTACTGGATGCTGAGACCAGATATACTCCTCCTGAGAAGTTTGCCCTTTCACTTATTGTTGCTGCCAGAAAGTTACACCCTTACTTTTAGGCTCATCAGATAGTTGTGATGACAGATCAACCACTAAGGAAAATTCTTCACAAACCGGATTTGTTAGAGAGATTGGTGAAATGGTCGGCTGAACTTAGCGAGTATGATATAGGCTATAAGCCTCAGAAAGCTATCAAGGGGCAAGCCCTGGCAGACTTTGTAGTGGAACTTACAATCTTAGAATAGTTGGTTATATTATAGATCTCGGATATTGACCATACCCGAGATGAGAATAGTGCACCCGACCCTGTGGTTTCGAAGGATGTTTGGCAGTTGCATGTCGACGGGGCCTTGAACGTTCAGGGAGGTGGAGCAGGGATCATCCTGAAGAGGTCAAATGCAGAAGAGGTCATGTATTCTCTACTGTTCGATTTCAAAGTGACCAACAATAAGGCAGAATACGAGGCACTCATCAATGGGATCAAGTTGGCTCAAGTTTTAGGAGTCTGGAACTTGATCATAAACAGCGATACTCAGTTGATCGTCAACCAGCTCAATGGGTAGTTCCAAGCTCGGGAGAATAATATGTAGGCCTACTTGATCCAAGCCAAAAAATTGATGGAGGCCTTTCAAAGCATCATAGTGCAGCAGCTATGCCGAATAGAAAAT